>LPNX010587048.1:99552-109552 GCA_001517045.1 Pseudotsuga menziesii
CTATATTTGGGTAAGTTAGCCTTTTTGAGCTTTATGAGTTGTTTCCATACAATTCAACTTTCCTATGAGGGAAGATCTATTTATGTACTCTATTATTCATAATTATTCAATGGAAGGATACACACCAATATTCATCTCTTCATTCATGTGATTCAGTCTCTTTTCTTCTCTCTTATTTTCCTATGTATGCTTGTGAGAATTCTTAGTAGCAAGATCTATTTCCTGTGCTTCTTCTTAGCATCATTGCACATAGCATTGATCTATTATTTCTACATTTAGGTTGTATTTAGAGGCATCATAGAAATTTAATTTCTAAATTCCCTAAGGAAGGGGGTGTCATTTTGCAAGGCTTGCAATATGATTTTTTTTAACTTCTCCTTATGGATGTTTTATTAGAGCTAGCTACTAGTCATCAAATATTGATTTCTCTTTCTCATTCATCTAGAAATATGAAGAATTCCATGAGCAAAATTGGAGAGTTTCATAAAGGTGGGATTTGATGATGTTCCAAGTCTCTGTGTGGTTATGTTGTTTGTCATTAAATATTCACATATTTATTTCTTTCAATATATCCCATACAACGAATCCAGGTAAATGTTTCCATCATAATATTAAGGAAGGGAATATGAAAAGGATTATCACTCCACTTTGAGATAATAAGAGCAGGATCCCCATGATCCCAATTCGTTTATTGTAGGAGCATCATCATTTTTTCCCAAAGTGTAAAGGAAAAGGAGAAGGTATCTAACATGAGCACAATGCTTTCTCAATCATCTTTACATAGGGGATACAGGGATGGCCCCTTGAATCCTCTCTTCAACATATTATCCCAAGTGAAAATTCTACCTTTAAGCATCGGCCAAATAAAAATCATAATTTTTGGCCTCAAGTTTGAAGTTCAAATTTTGTGCCAAATAGGATCCCAAGGAAGGTTGTTTTGCATCGTAGCTAGGATATAAGATTATTTTATAGAGAAAGTTATTTTTGGGAGATATGTAGAAATTCAGTCCTGCAGTAGATTAATTTCACTCACAGCAATTAACAATTGATCAAGCAAATTATCAACAATGGAGACTGAATATGGAGCTGTAACACAAAATTATATTAACTGAGTGTACAATAGCCAACCCTGTAATAACATAGGCTGCTGAATATATAGAATACATGAGCAAATCGAATGCATAAGGAAGCATCCAAATCTAGCATAAAGCAGGCTTACCCAAAATAGGCAAATCCCCCATAGGTGTAAAAAGCTGATCCCAAATCTATCAAGGACCCCACGAATTAGCAAGGGTGCATGGGCAAGCTAAAGAGTGGTCAAATGGCAGCTCATACATGCTTTTGCATGGAGGAAAGAGTGGAGGAGGAAGAGGCAACAAAGCTGATTCACCTCACCTAGTCTTGCTTTCCTATGTGCCTTAAAACACTGAAAAAGCAGGCAATAAAGCAGAAAAAGCAGAAGGGCGCCTAGGAGGCCAGGAATAAAGCAGATTTGATTCCTAAGGCTTTCTCAAGTGCTCCATGATTCAATAATGGCAAGTTTTACCTCTATGGATAGGCAATTGACAACTTGCACATGGTGGGACTCATGGACTAGGCAAATAAGACAAAATAAATGAAATAATGTCTAAGTGGGTAAATACTATGGGTTGATTATTCTAACAAGATATACCCAACCTAAATTATATAAAGGCTCTTTCTGTCTTATGACCTGATCTTTGATATCCACCTAAATCGATGCTATTTCCTCTTGATGAAGTATTCATGGCCATTGGTTTGGGTGTTTCTAGTATCGATATTCATTATTATTTTATTCATTCTAGTATTAGCATACCTAAACCATACCTAAATCCTATATTTTTTGCTTGGTATAATTCATAGAAAAATATCTAACCAAACTAGGAAGTTGTTGTCACGAGTCTTCCCAAAATGAAGTAAATTGACCATTCTTTATCTCTAAGAAACAATGATGTTGAACCAATTATGTATTTTAAGAGGATAAGTTTTTGATAAGCGATCATTCCTTCTTCTTAGAGTAGTGAATCAATTCTTATTTATTTAGGCAAGGGACATATTTTTTATGCTACGGAACAATGCATGGCACTATGGAGTGGGTGACCCACCTCCACCATGTTTTAGCCCCAAAGACCTTTCCCATGGTCTCTAGATCCCTCATGGAAAACCCACCTACAAGATTGGGTTAGCACAGGGTCTCTCACTTTACCAATGCCCATTTTCAATTGGATTTTGTGCCTCCCCAAAGGAAGTCACACTACAAGTTTCAAATATCTTTAATGAAAGTTTTGGGAGCATCCATGGTGGAAAATAGGTCCACGGGCATGGATTAAAGAATATATTTTACTAATACCATATGGATAGCTAAATTCAAAGGGAGAAGGGTTCATATTCAGACTTTTTAAGAGAGCTTGTCGAAGAGAGACTAAAGATGGAGTTAGAAAGCATGGAACCTAAGTATTTGGTAGGAAGGGAGATTTGATAAAAGAAAAACAAGATTGCAAGAGATGTTTTATTGTGTGACGAGTGAGGTATTAAAGAAGAATGATTGGTATTTATCCATATTAATGGTGGTTACCGAATCCAAGTTGAAAAGAAAAAGAAAATTTGATGGCTCTTTGTTCTCGAACATAAGACTGACCCATACGAAGGGTGTCATCCACAAATTGTTCATGGGTATGATCTTTGTATTGGAGGTTAAGGGAAAACCCTCTGATCTCATTTTGGTTTTCCATCACTTTTATGGTCTTACTGAGGCCTTCATCCATAAGGATAAAAAGGAAGGGTAAAGTGGGTCACCTTTCCTTATACCCTATGAAGGATGAAAGCGCACCAATGTACCGTTAACAAGAATTGAGAAAAAAAAATATGAGGAGTTCAGCACAAGGATCCATATGGTCCATTCTTGACAAAAATAAAAGGATTCCATTCTTGAAAAAAACTAAAGGTGAGAAACATTTCTTTAATGGAGTCCAAGCTAATCTTGTTAAAGGATTTGATACCAAGCTTTATTAACATTCCCAAATTTTTGGTGGTCTTAAGGGAGTGTATCATTTAAAATAATACTATCCACGGTTTTCCTTCCCTTCCCGTGGCCAAAATACTCTAGAGTAATTAGATGGTGCAAGACGAGTTTAACATGATTGGCCATGACTTTTGTGATTAGTTTATAAATGACATTAGAAATATATATGGGTATAAACTTACCAAGGGTTTCTACATTTCTTTATTTAGGAATGGGGTCAAGAACTTAGCATTGAAATCTCTCAACACTCTTTTTATAGCTCTCGAGTCCTCCACAATATTTTAGACATTATTTTTAATAATTCCCCAGTAGTGTTGAAAAAATTCAGAGTTGAATCCATTTGGTTCTGGTGATTTCCTTTGGCCATTTGCTTGATGGAATTCTCTACTTTGAGTATTTCATTAGTCCTCATTAAGTTTTCAATTTGGGAGGGACTTACAAGGGATGGAATGTTTTGGTAACATTGTGGATGGCATGGTTTCAGTCTATCTATGGCTCGTTTAGGTGATCCTGAAAGAAGGTTACCAATCCTTGTTCAATATCCTCATGAGCTGTTAGAATTTGTCCTTGATTATTTTTAAGAGTCACGGTCTATTTCTGCCTCCATAACGTCTCCTCTTGCTGATCTCTTTCCTCAATTTAACTGTGTATAATTGATTCCTACCTAAGCATAGCTTCAATGTAGCTAGATTGAATGCCTCTTGTTGCAGTTGTTTTGTTTTCTCCTACAATCAGTGCTACTCCTTGAATATATCACCAAATACCTCCTTGTTCTAGGGTTTTAGTTTATTTTTTATTGCTTTAAGTTTCTGTTAAAAAAATACATTTAATACCATGCACATACACGACCATAATTTTACTACCTTTCCATGTATGTGTGAGCACGACCATGATTATCATGGCCAAACATTTTGTTTCCTGTACAACAAAAAAATGTTAGCTTGTCCTACATAATTTTCATTTTTACAAGGCATTTTTTCTTATGGTTGTTGGAATCTTGAATGTTCCATGAAATAAATTTCATTATAAAGTTTGAGGAGCATAAAAAAAGAAACATGTTAGTCGATATTATTGGCCATAGTAGATAAGCTTCACACTGACTTCTTCTATGCATTGCATATTACTTTTTCACCCTTTCTTTTGACTTTTGGCATGTCCTTAGACAACTTCATTTTGCTTTTCGGATTGGATCCCAAGTTGGGCCATCGATGTTGTATGAAGGAAGGATTCTTTTATTAATTCAATTTTCTTAATAATTGTAGGTATTGGTTTTGAAAAGCATCCTCTAGGATTTACAGGTCTCCGTCCCCAAGTTCCATGCCATCCCATTCCTTTTCCTACATTTCAATGTCTTCATTATTAGGGAACCCTTTCGAAATACATATCCCAGCTAAGGGTGTATCTTGGTCATTAAGTGAGTTCTTAGTAGTAAGTATCATGTCCTCTTCAGGCTACCTATAGGTGTCCTCTGATATGATTTACGGTTTCAAAAATATTATGCAAATTAGGCTGCTTGATTTGGTCACAATAGGATTTGAGCCCAAAATCCGACGAAATCCAAAGTAAAGTATGTTTTTGTTGGTTTGCAATGATGAAAAGTACTGTACCTTCTAATTTTTTTACAAATCATCGAATTTTCGACGACCTTATCATAGGTTTTTCAACGACACTTTACGACACTATGCCGTTGGATATGCGACACTAGTGTGTCGAAATTGTGATGACATTTGAGGGATGAGTCATCAGATATTCGACGATAGGTGAAGGGGTATGTGTTGAATATTTGGTGTCCTCGAGCTATTTTTCCAAATAATATTAAGACATATTTCAAATAGTATAAACCATATTTCCAATGGTAAGTAGGTTCATATCGTCGGATATTCGACAACTGCCAAATTATAAATATAAACATTTTTAAACATTCTGACATGTTTTCCATAGAAGAGATGGACAGTTTGTGAAAATTATTTATTCCTCGACAGACGGTTTGAGGAATTGTTTTATTCTTCGATGGGCAGTTGCGGGAATTTTTTTTCTTCGACAGATAGTTTGCGGGAATTTTTTTATTCTTCGACAAACCTCCATTTGAGAAAATTGTGAGGCGTGTAACTTGATTTTTTAAGATTGTCGATATTATTCATTCACAAATTTTGTGACAAAATGTCAAATAGAAATATTCCTGATCCAAACAAACACAATCGATAATTGCTTGCTATACTATGGGATGCAGCGAAATGAAGGGGTGATGACAAATGTTTTTGTCCATGTACTCAATGCAGGGTATTTAGGAGGAGAAGAATACTAATATCAATATCCACAAAACATTGTAGGGAACATGGACACACTGAAGGGGGGAATCAATATCATCCATTTGTAGGTTTAGAATTATAAAGTTTTTTATATTCTTTTCTTTGGTAAATGTATTTATTTTCCTATATTAAATTATATATATTGATCTTTTCATGTATTTATAAAGAAAAGACACCGTACGACATATAGTCTAGAGGAAGTGCTTTTAGAACAAGTTCCAGAGGATCATGGAGCGTCTATGTTTAATGGAGAACAAGTGAATGATCATATTGAATAAGATGATCATACTGATAACGTAGTTGAAGATGATGGTAGAAATACATTGATCCATGATTCATTTAATGTTAGAATGGATGATGAAGATGAAGATTATAATGAAAATATTGATGACTTTGATGATGTTCACGATATACCTCTTCTCAACAAGGCATATGAACCCCTTTATGAAGGATGCAAAACAAATTTTCTCTCTATTGTATTATTGATAATGAACTTGAAGGTTATGAATGGTATTTCAAACATATCAATCACATGGATGCTAAGGTATGTAAAATAATCCATCACATATATACGATTGTGATAAATTTTATCTGTATTCCTATAATAATTGTATTGTTGATTCATTATTGATCATCATATGGATGAAGTGTGTTTCATTAATATTACTTATTTATTACATTAACTATATTTTTATTTTTATTTGATGTAGCTTGATAGCTGAATTTTTGTTACCACCATCAAATATTTTACCTCACGCATATCGAGATTTATCTTCCATCATGAAAGAGATTGGAATGCATTATGAAGCAATTCATGCATGCCCCGATGACCATGTGATATATTATAATCAGCATGAATTTGCAATAGAATTTCCAGAATGTCATATAAGTAGATATCGAACAGATCAAGTAACAAAAAAGGTGCCTCACAAGGTTCTTGGTTATATTCCCATCATTCCACTTTTTCAACGACTGTTTAGGTGCAATAACATAGTACAATTTATGGATTACCATGCCAGGAACAAAAGTCAAGATGATGTTATTTGAATGATTGCAAATGGTCCTACTTTTAGAGATATGGAGGAAAAGTTGCGTCACTTTAAAGAAGAACCACGTAATCTTAGGATTTATTTAGCAGCAGATGGTGTTAATCCATTTTCACATATGAAATCTATTTACATGGTGTGGCCTATTTTTTTTATCAACAATAACATTTCGCCATGGTTGTCAATAAAGAGGGAGCATGTAATGTTGTCGATGATTATTCTAGGTATTTTGTGTCTACAACTGTTTTATTTCTAATGTAGTTGTGGCATCTCATTTTCCGTATTATGTTTCCTAATTTCATATGTATATTTTTTAGTTTACTCTTGTGCATGGTTTATATATCTTAAGGGTTCTCATAATTATATATTTTATATGTACTTCAAATCAATCAGGTAAGTTCCAAGTCAAATATATGAATGTATATTTCAAACCTCTTATATATGAGCTACTAAAGTTATGGAATGGCATCACTATGTATGACATATCTAGACCAACACAACAAAGACAATTTCAATTCCATGCAATGGTTGTATGGACAATACACGATGCCTGTGGGTTAACCCAATTTTGTGGTTTGTATTTTGAAGTTCCACTTTAAATTCATTTAATTATATGAAGTAGTTAAAATAGTTTATATATAATTATAATTGAGATAGATATTCCATATCTATATATTGTAGGTCTTCAGATAAAGGGTAAATTTGCATGTCTAGTTTGTGGCCCTAAGATAAAATCTCGTCGCTCAAAAAGATTAAGGAAGGAGGTGTTTGATGAGTATAGGCATTTCCTATCTAAGAATCACAGGTATAGAACAACTGAAAAAAATATTTTCAATGGGAATTAGGAGACTGCATTAAAACGACAGAGAATAACAACTCACCTTTGGAAGATGCAATACAATATAAATCATCAAGCTGGTATGTATGGATCATCGTATATGAATTGTTATGTATTTTAATTTTTGTTGTGAGTTCTTTATTCTAGTGGCCATATTTGATTTCTGATGTAATTTATTTATAAACTAATATTCATGATGTCCATCGTGATCATGAAGGCATTAATGGTCTTCCAAGAGGAATGAAAATTTATCCTATACAACTCATTAGGTTTCCCTACTATGAGCACCTACAAATTGCTCATTTGTTTGATACAATGCATATTAGAAAGAATGTGACTGAAACATTATGGAGACTACTGGAGCTAAGGAGGGAGAAAGATAAAAATGTGAAATCTTGCAAATACATTCAAGAAGGAAACCATGCAATGAAAGACATCATCCAATTTCATAGCAACGAAGACCAAATTAATATAAACTCAATTCCATGGATGTTTACGAAGTAGCAAAGCAATGTTGTCAAAGAAGTAATGCAGAAAATTAAATTTCCCACTGGATTTTGTGTGAACTTGAATAATATCATAACAAAAAAGGTGATTTTGCGGGGGTCAAAACGCATGATTAGCACGTCTTCATCAAGGTAATTATTATTGTTATGTCCATGTGATTTTTTGTTTCATTTTATTGCATAAAATTTTTTACTTGTTTGTCTACTCTTTGTTTAAAAAATGGCATGGTTTTTATATTGATACAATATGTTCTACCTCTCTCTCTCCCAGATAACTTCGACAATAATGTCAAACAAGTTATATATAATCTTGGTAAATACATGAGGTAAGTAGCGATTAGTTGCTTTTGCAAGTAGTGTTTCTTTAATTCTTCGTATAATTTATATATTTTCTTGTGCACTATTTCATGGTATGTAATTTAATGTTTTTTTTGTTAAATATTGTTATTGGTTTGAATCACTTGTAGATGGTTGACATCAAAATAAATCCATGAAAAATATATAAAGTATTGGAGGAGATAAATTCCTTGTCTCATGTGTGAAATGCAGAAGCATATACCTTCGGCATTTTTCAATGCACAAAAACACTACCTCATACACCAAGTTGAGGAGATTGAGTTGTGTGGACCTGTCCACTCAAAGTCCATGTGGATGGTTGAGAGGAACTTGAAATTTATGAAGGGTTTGGTGAGACAACGAGCATATGCTGAGGGTTCTATGATGGAAGGATATACGGTATACTAAAACATGTTGTATGTTAGTGAATATCTTCCTAATTTAGCATCAAAGCTCAATTTACGTTGCATTTATGATCCAGACTCCAATAAAAGTTTTGAAGGGGAGTACCTGAAGGGGTAAGGTAGATTGAGGAAGGTGAAAGGTAATTATTAGCTAGTGGATGTTAATTATATCATTCATATTCTAACTACATTTTCAATTTATTGCATCAATTAAGAGCATATACTTTGTTCAGAAAATTTACATATGTCTTGGATTTTAATGTTTATTGTCATCAAGCAGTTGGTGGAGGGTGGGATGCAATTCATTTCTTCACAAACAATCTTGACTAGATGAAGGTATGGATTGAATGATGCAAACAATCAGGTCATCGAATATCATGGGAAGGTGTGGCTTCATTGGAAAAAGCAGCACATCGCAATGGAGATAGAACTCTTATAGAAATGGAAATCAATTTAGCATATGGTTTAAAAGATACAATGGCAAGCATATTAATCAATCACTCTAAATCTTTTATTTTGCAGATTACATTTTGACGTACATGTTGTTCTTTTCCATGTATTGCTGCATAACTGTTGAATCGTTGTATAATATTTTCATGTATTTCTTTTTGTAGGTAAAACACCATAAGGCTATCATTTGCAATGGTTGTAGACATCGCATCAAAAAATTGGATGAAACAAAGAAAACATCAGATTGCGGGATATCAGCAGTCTTTGAGGTGACCAATGTTTCATCTAGAAGTGGCAAACATCCAGAACTCTCAGAAAATCAATACTTTGGGCATTTGGAAGATATTCTATAGCATGACTTTAAATCCTTCAAGGTAGTTCTATTTTTTTCAAATAGTACAGGTTACGATTGAATCAACGTGATCCTGATAGAACTATTATTGAACATGATAATGGATTTACCATGGTAAATACAAGGTTGTTTGATCCAGGAACAGAGCCCTATGTTCTTCCATTCCAATGTGAACAGGTGTTTTACTTGGAGGTTCCAGGTAAAGTGGGCTGGTCATTTGTTGTGAGACACGATACAAGGGGAAGGCCGATAAAGTATAACCTAGACGATGGTAATGAAGAGGGTTCTCTGGAAGAAGAAGACGATGATGAAGAGCATGATCAACATGAGTTAGATGATGATGATGGTCCAGCAGAAGATGTCTAAGAATTAGTTGAATCATATTATGTAGAAAACAATGCCCATCAATATTATATCAACGATGACACGATGAGCGTAACTGACTTAGATGACGATGATGATATGGCCAATCCTTACAATGTTGACTCTAGATATGATGATATAGATGATGACTTGGATGAAGAAGATGAATAAATATATTGAAAGGTAAATATTTAATTAGACCTATTCTTTTATCTTATTTTTTTAAAATAGTTACTAGCATCATCATCATCATCACCATCATCTTCATCATCATCATGTTGATCATCATCATCACTATCATCATCATCATCATCATCACTGTCATTATCATAATCATCATCATCATCAAGAGCTTC
>LPNX010587048.1:115385-157763 GCA_001517045.1 Pseudotsuga menziesii
ATGAAGGCATCATTTAAGGATTAAGGAGGATAAATTCACTTATGAACGAACAACATGGCACATTAGATGGGGATGTACACACATTAAATGATGGATAAAAACATAAAGGTATGACACGGCATTTGTTTTAAATAAGGCATTGAATGATTGAGTTTCGATTTATGGCCCTTGCCAACTTAATAAAACACAAGCAAGTTCTATAGCATGATTATATGACCTCTCATGCCTGCAACTTCTATAGCATTGTTTCCATCCTTAGGACCTCCGACGAGTAAGAAAAAAGAGGGAGATAGTTATCTATTTGGAGAGAGCCATTACGCTGGGTTCATGTTCGAATGTGATAAGGACCTCCACATTAGTATTTTTTCCATCCACAGTATTAGGACCTCCAATGAGCAAGCAAATGGAGATAACTAGGGTGATTTGGAGTATCCGGACCTATGAAGAGAAAGAAAAGGGAGATAGGCGATTTGGAGGGATCCAAGGGTTCGAGTCCGATTGCAAATAGGTGACCTCATTAACTCACTGTATTATTTTACTGCTTGATATCTTTTGTACAATCATTTAACCATTCCCGTTCAATGCATTGTTTTTACAGGTGATTCCCAGGTTTTATCCTTGCGTTGAGATTTCTGAATGAAAGGTTGAATATGAAGGGCCTACGACCAGTAAGTCAGTTACCAACCTTTCATTCAGCCTCGATATTGTTTCATCCACTGCAACTGAAGGGTGTTATTTGGAAGCACAATGAAATTATGCCTCGGACCCTTCCTTGTTGACGACCTCGGGATAAGTACCATAGGAGATTTTGATTCCACAAATGCAAAGTTGGCTCTATCCAATATGACCGCAATAGTTGCTTTCTTGTCAGTATAATTGGACCAATGGTTTACATTCCCATGGATATTAATTCAAATAGAGGCTTGCATATGTACATAGAGATTGTTTCTAAACAAGAGAAAAACTCAGGTACTAAAGTCTGGTTTGGATACCTATAATAGTGCAGGTCTCAAGGTGGTATTAATTTTTCCCACAATTTCTTAGAGCAGATCTGAAAATGGCATGCAATTATTCTAGCAGTGTGTCCTTGTTAACATGCCATCAATTAGTTGAAAAACACACACCCAACACTGAGAGGGGGGATGAATCGTTGTTGGAGACTTGTTAGTAATTAAAATTTAATACTCTCTTAGCACAAAGATTTACTTCTTTGTAAAAAACTTAAAAGATCAAATAGATACCAACAACTGTAAATTTAAATATATTGAGGTATATGAAAAATTTACATTTATGGTTTGTGCTACAACACAGACTGTCAAAACCAGCTGCAACTGATAATGTATGAGGCTTCAACCTTTGTGTAAAGTTTCTAGCTTCAACTATGAATCAAGCTTTAAGATGCTTCCTGAATGTGTAAATATGTTCCTCATTTTACCTTACCTCTCATTCATAATGATACTTCAAAGAGCCTTGTCTTCAACCCATATTCTGAACTTGACCTATAATCTATACCCCAAGACAAGAACTCATAGAAAAACTGACTTTACATCTCTGATGTTCGTCTGCTATAACTCGTCTCTGCTCCTTCGTCTTCTTGTAAAATCGTCTCTATTCCTCGCTTTTTGTGTACTCGTTTAAGTTCCTCGTTTGTTGTAAATTCATCTCTGGTCCTATGTCTCCTATAAACTATTCTATGCTCTTTTGACTGATATAAACTTGCATCCACAAAGACAAAACTTCACGTCTTTGTTCCTTATCTCCACATTGAAATGCATACCAAAGATTCACTTCCATCTCTTCTATTTATATACAACAAAACTCTTCAATAGAAAATTACAAGGCCGACTTAGAATCTTAAACACTTATTATTTTATTGGTCATTGTGTGATGTGTCCACTTAGGATTCATTAAGATTACTTAATGAATTTCTAATTCCATACTTCACGGGCTAGAGATCATTACTCTTCCATACTATTAGGGTGTTTTATACTTCACAAGATCTTCCATACGATTCCAGGCCTTCTTAAAAAGACTACACCAGTCAGCAAGACTAATGTCTTGTAGGCATTTCAACAGTGCATCCATCTGCAAGGCATATACATTATTGGCTATGGTCATTAATGAGCATCTCCTTCATACTGTTGGAATTTCCTTTATTTGTTGCGGGCATTTTGAATTAATGGCTATGGACATAAACCTTTGATGAATGATTGTGTATATTTTGAGTCTGGAAGGCATTTTGCTGACTTCAATGATCAACAATGCTTTTTCATACAACAATGTTTCTTAACTTTTCAAGGACATAATTTGTAGCCTTCTGACATTTACATTGATGTTGCAGGCATTTACTCATGAACTGCTTAACCAACTGGTTGGGTTTCTCATTTTGACATCAATTCCAATAATCTCTAACTCCGAATGTCAACATTAGTCATTTGACAAGTCTAAGAATATTTTTTATGGTAGAACCTGTTAGATTTTTATCATTTAATCAATATGATCTTAGGATATTATCTGAGAGAATAACATGCACAATAATAAACACAAAAGACAAGAGACACAAAGAATTTTCCTCGGAGAAACCATAAAGGAGAAAACCCCACAACTTCTTCAGAGATAGAATGAGCACCAATGGCAGCAGTAAAACCCAAAAACATAAAGATGATCTCCAACAGCTTGTTCTATCTCTCTCTCTTGAGAGAGCTTCTCCTCTCTCACTCATGCGCCCCATTGAGTGAGTGTGTGTGTAATAAATAGAGAGGCTCACTCTCTATTTATATTCTTTCGTTCACTTAATGTCCACTTCAACATGTCGGCCCCACTTAATAATTACTTACCAAGGCCAACATCTCTATGAGAGTCTAATAACCCTAGTGCCCCACAACCGTGGGGACTTTTCCCTCTGATAAAAAAGGAGGGTTAACCTTGACACAATTGTGGGGACTATTGCCCCGACTTACAATGGAGGGTTAATCTCAATGACTTTACATGACTTGTTTACATTATTGATTCTCCTGATAGGAACATCGGGGTATGAAATGACTCAATTACATTATAGATACTTCTTGGAATAAACATCGGGGTACAATACATAAGGTATACAAGTGAATATATTCTGAAGTTACAAATACATCAACACTCCCTCTTAAATACGAAGGTATTCTCTCGACACAATTTATCAGCACAAGTCTTCTTCTCTACATCATCTGGATCAACATCAATTCATCTTTATCTTCAAGTCATTTTCATCTTCAAGTCATCTTCATTGTCAATTCATCTTCATCAAGTTTGGATCATCATCGAGTCTGGATCATCACTTGATATGGAGCATCACTGGATCATCATCAATTCTGGATCATCACTGGATCATCATTATCATCATTGCTTCCGCTACCTCAATCAAATGGTGCTATCTCTTCATTCTTCTCGTCACAGGAAGTTCTACAGAGCCATCCCTTTTTCATGCTGGTTGTAGGCCTAGCCTCCATGTAAATCTTCATCTTCTTCAACACTTATATCTGACCATGGGAGGAACACATCCAAGAACCATGTCAGAAAGGCCCACCCAGTACTTACATCTGACCATGGGAGGAACACATCCACCACATGTCAAAAAGGCACACCCATTAGTCACATATGACCATGGGAGGAACACATCCAAGAACCATGTCAGAAAGGCCCAGTGCTTACATCTAACCATGGGAGGAACACATCCAAGAACCATGTTAGAAAGGCCCAACACTTACATCCGACCATGGGAGGAACACATCCAAGAACCATGTCAGAAAGGACCAGCACTTACATTCACCAGCATGATAAGACACACCTACTATCATCTGTGAAAAGGACCAACACTTAAAACCATCAGCATAATAGGACACACCTACTATCATCTATGGAAGGGCTCAGCACTTACAACCATCAGCATGATAGGACACACCTACTATCATCTATGGAAGGGCCCAACACTTACAACCAGTAGCATGGTAGGACAAAAATACTACCATCCATGGAAGGGCTCTTCACTTACAACTAGTGGCATGGTAGGACACAACTACTACCATCCAAGGAAGGGCTCAACACTAACAACTGATCATGTGGGATCCAATCCTGCAGTCATATCAGAATGGCTCTCAGCTCTAGGCTGAGTGTTCCTGGTAACTGACCAGGTGCCTCCATTCTCCCATAGAATGGCCTCTCAGCACTGAGCTAATTATTCCTGGTAACTGACCAGGTTCCTCCATTCTACTAGAGAATGGCCTCTCAGCACTAAGCTGAGTATTCCTGGTAACTGACCAGGTGCCTCCATTCTCCCAGAGAATTTCCTCTCAACACTAAGCTGAGTATTCCTGGTAACTGACCAAGTGCCTCCATTCTCCCAAATAATGGCCTTCAACACTTATATCTGATCATGTGGGAACACATCCCACAATCACATCAGAATGGATCTGCACTGATAATGTGGTAACACAACCCACAATCACATCAGAGCATCTGTGCACTTATATTTGACCATGTGAAGCTCAGGCTTCCACCATGTCAGAAGGGCCACAGCAATTACATCTGACCATGGAAGGAAACAATCCTCTCACCATGTCAAAAGGGTTCACAGACTCATCACTTCCCCTTGGAAGGAACCTCAATTTGGAGAACACCAAGCTTCTCCCTGAAGTACTCAAACTTCACTTTGTCCATTTCTAGCATAGAATCACATCAGGGATGATTACGTCCAAGGATAACCTGCAATCTTTTCCAGGACCTATTACATCCGAGGACAAGCTACAGGACTAATTACATCTAAGCAACCTACGAGCTTTGCTATGATTTATGCTCAGACAACCTTTCTCACTAAGTATGCTAGAACTCCCTCTTTCAAGAGATCTTGATCTGGATCACTGATCCTCTCTTCATCATACAAAAATGCAAGTCAAATCAACCAAATCAAATAGTATTTTTCAAAGGAAACATACTACCTCCCAAATAGCAAGTGGCAACATCTTTTGCCTCGGTTGTACTTAGTGCCATGCAAGACTGCTTCTTGCTACACTGAGAAGTGCTCTTCCAATTAATGGCACTACCTTCCCAATCTAAATCCACATAACCCTCTAGGTTAATGTTCTAATTCGCCTCATACTTGAGCTCATATTCAACTGTACCCTTCAAGTACCTCTGCATTATTTTCAACCATCAGGTGAATATGTCTCAATGTGTTCACAACAAAGCAAATATCTGGTCTTGTATTCGTAAGGTACATCAAGAAAACCTCATCTGATGATACATCATGGCATCAACTGACTCTAATGAGGCAACACTTAGCAGCTTCAGGTGCGATGCCATAGGTGTGGTTATGGCCATGCAATCCATCATCCTGAACTTCTTCAGGATCTCTACTGCATACTTCCCTTGTCCACACCTCCATGCCTAGAAATTAGTGCATCATATCCAAGTCCTTCATCTCGAACACAGCAGCAAGTCTCCTTCTTGCAACTTTAATGAGTTCCTATTTTATTGTCAGGAACAAGTCATCGACATATAACAGGAGAATCACTGGTCTTCTACCTTCAACCTTGAAGTAAAGGTTGGAATCCACTTTACTCTCGGTAAATCCTAGAGTCATCAATAAGCTATCCATCCTGTCGTACTATGTCGAACCTCAGGACATTCTGTAGTCGCTCCCTCTGAAGCGTAGCATCATTCTCCCTTTGCATGTACTAGAGTGACAATTAGTAGCATCATCTGCTACTATTATTCTATATATCCATCTAGGGTCATTGGATACCAAGATCCTCTATCTTGAACTTTTCAAAAGTTGTTCTCACACCCATCTATGAGCTTGTCATCCTCTATAGGCTTTCATCTTCAACCTTGTAGCAAAGGTTAAGATATTCATTAGTCTAGGTGATCTTCAAGCTCCTCATGTATGTGTTATCCCATGGGTGCTTTCTGAGCTCGTACAAGGCCTTGTTTTATTTTCACACATGATTATGCCTGTCATGTGTATTTCTAGTGGCTGCAAATGTCTATTCATAGTCTATGCCTCGTGCCACGAATCTTTCCTTGTATCCCACAATGTTTCCATCTATTGCATGATGGAACTACGAACTTCCCTTTAGGTCTAAATACTGCATCCTAGACATCATTCTTCATTTTGGATTATTAGAGTGAATCTTGAAATGTTGTCACTTGTTCTTCAGAACAAGTCTTATCCTTCTTTTCTTGTAGGTGATTGTACACGATCTTTCCTACAAGTCAAATGCACCAGTTGTATGATTAAAAACATTTCATAATGCATATTCATAATGGTAAATTCTTATGCATAAAGATATAATCATGCAACTATTTTAACCAATACAACATTCATCCATATCTCACGGATACTTTCTATATGCCTTCCATCTCTACCAGGACAACATGGAGATTGTTCACTAATCCAATATGCCAGCAAAGAGGTTTCATTCTAGATAAGTATCAATGGAGAGTTGTATAGCACCATGAGCTACTTACCCATCACATGCATATTAGAAGTATATTGTCATTAATGCAAACATTCTATCATGCATAACACATCAACTGAATATAAACAAATGCCTAACAAAAGAATATCATGAAATGACAATGAAATACTTATCTTTATTTGTTTCGTGGGTAGTCTCCTTCTTGAGCCTTCTGCTTTATCATCTTCTTCATTCATGGCATCATCATTTCTTATCCAAATGCTCAAGATGAATAAGCGGCTCTTCAAGAATTGAGTCCTTCATATCACTTGAGGGATCTTCTTTGAATCGTGAGAGCTTGATATTCAATTTCTCCCATTTCCTCTTATTATGAGTCGATCTTCTTCTTGTGTGTGCTCTTCCCAGCGTTTGCTGAAAGTAATCACTTCCTTCAATTTGAGGTGTCCGTCCTAGTTCCGGAGCTGACTAATCTATGGTTTGTCAGAGAAACCATAATTTTCAAAACTTGGAATATTTTAGATCTAATAGGATAGAAATATATACCTCTTTAATTTGAGTTGTCCAATGTACTCCTTTTCTGAAAATAGTGGAGGGAAGCTCCCGGAACAAGAATCCCTAGTTTACCAATTTCTTCTACATAAATTCCTGATACTATTTCTACGATATATCTTAAATTGCTGCTCCTCTGTGTCTGAAATTTTGTACTGAGGTATCCATGTTTTTCCTTGTTCCAACACCATAGGTTTCATCATAATTTGTTTCACAAATTGGGCCTTATGATCATTTTACCAAGGTGACCTATTTTAGGACTCTTCAGCATAGCGAAGTTGTACAAACTGCCATGTGTCACTGTTTCATCTTTTGGGTCTGAAAATTTTACCACAAAAAGTAAATTTTGTATCCTTTCTATAACATCTTGAGAAATTTAATTTGGACCTTCGTAGCCCGAGATATAGCAATTCTCTCCACGTGTCCTATTTGGGGAAGAATCTTGGGAGAGGATGGAACCCTAACTTGGAGGAATCATATCTCCTAGAATATAGTGAATATGAGGCTAAGACTTAGACACAGTGTACATAAGAAATTTATATTTATCCTGTGAAATTTTCAGCTTTTGCGCCTTCTCCAATCTCAAGATATAGCAAATCTACCAAAATGTATCAATTTCAGTATTTTAGGGTTTTTCAGGCCCATGGTCAAACTAGGGTTTGACTTTCCCAGAGTTTCACCCAAGCAAAAATATCGATCGAAGTCTCTAAAATTTGATTTTTATGAGGAGATAAATCCTATGTCGAGCTCACTCAAAAATTCCTCTTCTGAAAAAATCCCTAATTTCCCGTACCAAAAACTGAAAATGCCCAGAATCAAATTTTTCTTCGATAAAAAGATGTGCCCTTTAATGGAGAGTTATCCTAGCCTTCTTTTGCTAATGGTATATGGAGAGCAACCCAAAAAGTAATAATCCCTAGCTTCTGCAGTTGCGCAATGTCTTCTTCCCAAGTTAGCTCTGATACCATGTTAGATTTTTATCATTTAAGCAATATGATCTTAGGATCTTATCTAAGAGAATAACATGCACAGCAATAAACACAAGATACAAGAAACACAAAGAATTTACCTCGGGGAAACCATAAAGGAGAAAACCCCGCAACTTCCTCAGAGATAGAATGAGCACCAATGGTAGTAGTAAAACCCAAAAACATAAAGATGATCTCCAATAGCTTGTTCTCTCTCTCTCTCTTGAGAGAGCTTCTCCTCTCTCACTCATGTGCCCCATTGAGTGAGTGTGTGTGTGATAAATAAAGAGGCTCACTCTCTATTTATATTCTTTCATTCACTTAATGTCCACTTCAACATGTCGGCCCCACTTAACAATTAATTACCAAGTCCGACATCTCTATGAGAGTCTAATAACCCTAGTGCCCCACAACTGTGGGGACTTTGCCCTCCGATCAACAAGGAGGGTTAACCTTGACACAATTGCGGGGACTATTGCCCCAACTTACAATGGAGGGTTAATCTCAGTGACTTTACATGACTTTTTTACATTATTGATTCTCTCGATAGGAACATCGGGGTATGACATGACTCAATTACATTACAGATACTTTCCGGAATAAACATCGGGGTACAATACATAAGATATACAAGTGAATACATTCCAAAGTTACAAATACATCAACAAAACCTATTAACTAGGAGGGTATTCTCTCGACACAATTTATCAGCACAAGTCTTCTTCTCTGTATCATCTAGATCAAAATCAAGTCATCTTTATCTTCAAGTCATTTTCATCTTCAAGTCATCTTCATTGTCAATTCATCTTCATCAAGTTTGGATCATCACTGGAGCATCATCGAGTCTAGATCATCACTTGATCTGGAGCATCACTAGATCATCATCAAGTCTGGATCATCACAGGATCATCATTATCAACACTGCTTCCGCTATCTCAATCAAATCGTGCTATATCTTCATTCTTCTCATCATAGGAAGTTCTACAAAGCCAGTCCTTTTTCATGCTAGTTGTAGGCCTAGCCTCCATGTAGGTCTTTATCTTCTTTAGCAATTATATCTGACCATGGGAGGAACATGTCCAAGAACCATGTTAGAAAGGCCCGCCCATCACTTACATCTGACCATGGGAGGAACACATCCACCACCATGTCAGAAAGGCATGCCGAGCACTCACATATGACCATGGGAGGAACACATACAAGAACCATGTCAGAAAGGCCCAGTGCTTACATCCAACCATGGGAGGAACACATCCAAGAACCATGTTAGAAAGGCCCAACACTTAAATCCTACCATGGGAGGAACACATCCAAGAACCATGTCAGAAAGGCCCAGCACTTACATTCACTAGTATGATAGGACACACCTACTATCATCTGTGAAAAGGCCCAGCACTTACAACCATCAACATGATAGGACACACCTACTATAATCTATGGAAGGGCCCAGCACTTACAACCATCATAATTATAGGACACACCTACTATCATCTGTGGAAGGGCCCAACACTTACAACCATCAGCATGATAGGACACACCTACTATCATCTATGGAAGGACCCAACACTTACAACTAGTGGCATGGTAGGACACAACTACTACCATCCATGGAAGGGCTTTGCACTTACAACCAGTGGCATGGTAGGACATAACTACTAGCATGCATGGAAGGGATCTACACTTACAACTGATCATGTGGGATCCAATCCCACAGTCGAATATTCTACAGCAAGGACGTCGTCGAATTTCCTATGACAAGGTTGTTGGATGAGGGCCCGAAGATGTCAAAAATGAGATGACAATCTACCGTCGAAGCCATAGCAGTGTCATCAGATTGACATGAAATCTGACAACAGCTGCTAGGCATTGAACGCTGGATAACCAACGGGGTACTGTATATTAATTAAAAAAATGTATGTTAATATAAATTGCTCAGTTTGTATGGTTTTCAAAATTGCAAATTCACTGATTTCCATATCAATGTGATCTTGTCTCTTGGGTTCGTCGTGATCTGAATAAGAGAAAATAAAACCCTTTTATTAAACCCTTGCTCATAAACCAATTAAAAATATCAGGGACCTAATACTGACATGCATGGCCTAAATGGTGCCCTCCTCCAATGCAACTTTGCTTAGTTTAGTTTAGTTCAGTTTTGTTCATGTCAATTCAATGTGAATTTAATGCATATATTAGTTCACTTCCAAGGATCTAATTAGCCTCATGTGTGCTAGATGAGTCTTTGGAGTCCCTGGATCACATGCATGTGCCTATACTTAGTCACTTGAGCTTGAATGTAGTTGGAACTATAATTAGAGTGTCTCCTAGAGTCACTTAGGGTTCACTTAGTGTAGCGATGGGGTAGTTAACTCACCCTAGTGAGTGTGCATGCTATCATGAGGATATATTCACTCCTGTTAAACCTGATTAGGGTTCATAAATACCTAATTCGAATTTAAGTCTAGGGTGATTATTTATACTATCTACTTCATTCATTGAAGATTAATGAAATACACCATTCCTTATTTTTATTTGTTGAAATACACAAGAGGGAAGCTTCCCCCTCTAAACTAGGATATTACTAATATGAGTATGATATCATCCATCCCCTTAGTTAGACTTCATATCAACCACTTTCTCACCTTCGACAATCTCTATGGGATGCTCCTAGGAACTTAATGAAAATCTCACTCACTACAGTATAATATTGCACTAGAAAGTAGACTCAATAATGTTAGGATATTTAGACACATAGGAGTTAGTTAAGATGAAATTGTGTAATATATCCGTTAGGTAAAAGTGTGTTTCTTTAGTATCCATTAGTATGAATTTGTAAATATTCTAATCCGACCGTCATGATATGTTCTAGACATAGAGTGATCCGACGGTTCAACTTCTCTTAGATCATACCTGCCATTGATCCGTGGCTTGACACCCGATTAGTCTATGATCTCTATTTAAAGAGCATAGAGGGTCATTGGCTAGTTGATCAATTATGAGAAGCTCATGTAAATTTCTTTCTTTTGCATAATAAATTGCTCCAAGTAGCTATTTGGCTGGGGTCGTGGACTATTTTCCTCTCGAGGGTTTTAACCACGTGACAAAAAATGGTGTGTTGATTTGTGATCTATTTGTGTGAAGCGGTTGCTAAAGGTGTTCGGTCTTTTGGGAGTACCCTGTGTACCTGAACATGGTATCAGAATGTTTATGAAGAGCCGCTTTCGGTTTTGATCAAAGATCTGGAACTGGTGTTGCCGAAACTTTGAAAGGGTTTATCGTTCTAGATTTTCTGTGCATTTTTGGCCTATGGGAGCTATTCCATTGCATCCGAAGCGTCGTTTCTATTGGGAAATAGTTTTTGTTTCATCAAAAATTGTTTCCGTTTGTTCCGGAAACACCCATTTTGGAAAATTTGAAGGTATAATGTTACAGTGATGGATTAGTTTTTTTTTTTTTAAATCTCTCGTATTTTATCGGTTTTATTATTAGATATTTTTTGTTCTAGTCTCGAACTGTTTCCTTCCCTGGCTGCGTATGCTCTTTTCTATGCACCTTGCGCGATCATGGCGAATCAGAAACAATGAAGGAAAGTTTTTTTTTTCTTGTCTTCTCGGCTATGTATGTTCTTTGCCGTGCACCTTGTGCGATCACGGCAAATAAAAAACAGCGAGAAAACTTGAAAACGTAGAATTTCCGGGTAAACTAACCAAGATCTAACCCCATTTTGTGGAAGAAGTTTTTTTGTTTTTTGTTTTTCATTTTTTTTGTGATTTGCTGGAAAAGAAAGCAAGCATGAAGAACGAGAGAGAAGAGTTTAAAAAAAAAAACATTTCTCTTTCCTTTGTTTTACGTACCTATTAAACTTAACTCACTTGATCCAAAGTTGCTTTATTCCTTAATAGGTCTTGAGTTCAAGTCTTATTAAGCTACCTTTTAGTGCATTCAATTTCTATTTTCAAGTTACTTTATTGTAAAAGTGCATCTCACATAAATAAAATAAAATAAAAAGTGAGTCACTTAAGCCTTTTAATTTATTTCCACACTATTTAAAAGTCATATTATTGTAAAAGTGAACATCACTTATTCTACAAAAGTGATTCACTTCAAAGCAACTTTATTGTAAAGTGAATGTCAAAGGTTGATCTTGGGAAGATGGAGCTTTTTTTTTTTAGTTGGTTAAGTTAATATCTGCCACATCACTATTGGGGACATCTTCAACATTTTCTTTGATCAAGCATAACTTCATCATCCAGAATCAGTTTTCAGTGCCGTTTTTTTTAAACCCGCATATTTTTTCAAGATATTTGCATCGAGACAGTTATTTTCTATTCTTTCAGCAATTATTTTACAGTATGGTCGCCCCTTGTGATATTATACTTACAAGTTCTAACTATTTCTCATGGAAATCCTGTATGGAAGATGTTCTGCGAAGTAGGGGTCTTTTCAGGATAACCTCAGGGAAAGAAACAGAAGCCATTGATGATGATAAGAAAATTAAATGGGAAAATATATGTGATGAAGCTCGTGGATTGATTGGAATGTCAATCTCTACTAATTTGCGATTCCACATATTTGCAATTGATGAACCTGATATATCTTGGGAAAAGTTGGAATCTGTGTTTGGTAAACACAATGAAATTCGAGGTCATCAAATTGAGAATGAGTTGATTTCCTTGAATCCAAATCATTTTTCATGCATTCAAGAATATTTATCTAAGCATAAAACTCTTAGACTATTATGTGCAGAATGCAAGATTAAGAAAGAAGACAAACAATGTATTTATCATATTCTTTCAAAACTTGGACCTGCATATTCTGTTTTTGTATCTACATTCTACTATATGAAAGAATCATTGACTACAACTAGCTATCAAGAGCCTAGCCTTGAATCCTTTTGTAATTCCTTAATTAGAGAACAAGATAAGCTCATTCGTCTTGGAATAATTAACAATGCAGATACATCTGGGAAAGCCTTATTGTCCCAATAGAAAGAAAAGTTCAAGCCTCCCAAGAAACAGAATTTTCGCAATAATAAGCCAAACAACAAGGGTCTCAAACCCTCTAAGTCAGCTACTTGTTTAAAAAATGACAAAGGATCCAATCAAAAAGGAAAGAAGACTGAGCGTCATTGCAATTTTTGTGGAAAAGATAATCATGATGAATCTAAGTGGTTTAAGAAGATGGCAGCCTTGGAAGCAGTAATGAAGAAGCACCACATCAACCTAGATTCATCTTCAAAATCTACCTCTCATGGACATGCACTTTGTGCTTCTGGTTACTCTTATACTGCAACTTCTTCTTCTACTTCAATTGAATGGCTCATTGATTCTGAAGCATCTTATTATATGGCTAAGGATAAAGCCATCTTTTCTACTATGCATGAATGTAACACCAAACAAATATTTTTTAGTGATGATAGATCGCTAAGTATTGTAGGATATAGAATAGTTCCAGTAGAAAATGGTCATTTCAGTGATGTACTATGTGTTCAAAAAATTTCCTGCAATTTGTTATCAGTCTATCAAATTACTCATTCAAGTGAAGGTAAAACTGTGATGCTTACACCTCACCAAGTTGTAATCAAGAATTTTAAAACTCTTCAAATGTCCTTGCTACTAGAACTGTTGATGATATTACTAGGTTGTACAAATTTAACAACTTTGGGTCATCACCTTTTCCTTCAGTTTTTGTTGCTCATAGTGATAACTTGAACAAACTTTGTCATGAGCGATTTGGTCACTTAAATTATCGCTCATTGCAACAACTATGTAAAGACAATATGGTGATTGGTCTTTCGCTGGTATCTTGTAAGGATGGTGTTTGTTCCAGTTGTATACTTAGAAAACATCATCGAGAAAGTTTTGACAAACGTGCCTCTTGGCACGCCTCAGTTCCCTTAGAGCTTGTGCATAGTGACTTATGTGGCCCTCTTCCATGTGCTTCCTTTTCTGGTTTTAAATATTTCTTAACTTTCATTGATGACTACTCCAGACGCACTTGGGTTTACTTCCTAAAACTTAAGAGCGAAGTATTTAACATGTTCTTAGCCTACAAGGCCCTTGTTGAAAAACAATTAGGTCATCAAATTATTAAGTTAAGATCTCACAATGGAGGAGAATGTGTTAACAACAAGTTCACTACTTTTTGCACTGAACAAGGAATCCAACAACAACACAATGTTCCATATACACCACAACAAAATGGTGTAGCTGAACGGAAGAACCACACTTTAAAAGAAATGGCTAATTGTATGATCCAATCTAAGGGACTGAGTCTTCAATATTGGGCTTAGGCCATAAATTGTGAAAATTACATAGTTAATCGCACACCCACTAAAGTTTTACAAGGTATAACACCGAAAGAAGCGTGGAGTAAAATTAAACCAGATGTAAGTTACTTTCGTCTGTTTGGTTGTGAAGCACGGGCTCACATTCCAGATGAAAAACAGAAAGCATTGCAGCCTAAAAGTGAAAAGTGCATATTTGTTGGAAATTCTGAAGATGCAAAAGGTTATAGACTTCTTCAGCCACATTCTCATGATATAATCATTAGAAGAGATGTTGAATTTGATGAAAATCTCTTGGCCTACGAGCCTAACTTGGCGGGTGTGCCATCTTTGGCCTACGAGCCTGATTCGGCGATTGTGCCTTATTCTTCTTCTTCTTCCAGCTTTCTTGACAGGTTTCCAACTCCAGTTTCTGATGATGACAGTGAGGATGAAAATACACCTCCGCCTGCTCATGTTTCTCAAATTGCACCAACACCAATAATTCCTCGATGGGTCCGTTCAACATGTGAAGCAGCTGGTGATATTGCTGGTGATCCTAGAGATCAACGTCGAACACGTTCTCAGTTTCAGTGAGCCTCTTCTCTTTTGACTCAAGTTTCTGAGAATCATGTTCCAGAAACTTTTGCAGAAGCGTCAGGAAATCCGGATTGGGATGCAGCTATGGATGAAGAATATCGTTCCTTAATGGCGAACGATACTTGGGATCTTGTTCCTCTTCCAAAAGGAATAAAACTTATCAGATTTAAATGGGTCTACAGAACTAAGTATGTATCAGATGGAAGTGTTGAAAGACTTAAGACAAGGTTAGTTTCCAAATGTTTTCCCAAGTTGAAGGGATTGACTACAATGAAACCTTTGCTCCTGTCACAAAAATGAATTCCATCCGCCTTATTCTTTCTCTTGCAGCCTTACATAACTAGGAAGTCCATCAAATGGATGTCAGTTCTGTGTTTTTACATGGTGATTTACAGGAGGAAATTTACATGGAACAACCTCCTGGATATGTTCAGGATAACTCTAGCCTTGTCTGTCTCCTTAAGAAATCCTTATATGGCTTTAAGCAAGCTCCTAGAGCTTGGTATGCCAAAATGGATAGCTTTATCCTTGACACTGGTTTTTCTAGATGCCATTTCGACCCCAATGTCTATACCAAGAAAATAGGAAACCATCTCATCGTACTTGTTCTTTATGTTGATGATCTTATCCTTACTGGTAGTGACCCTAAACTTATAACCCATGTGAAATACAGTCTTAAGCAAAATTTTGAAATGTCAGACTTAGGACATTTGCATTATTTTATTGGTCTTCAAGTCTTGCAAACCAAAGAAGGAATATTTCTTTCCCAGTCTAAGTATGCTTGTGACCTTCCAGTTTAGAGTCAAACTTTCTGCCACTTGTACTTCCCCTGAAGTAGATGCCACCTTGTATCGTCAGCTTGTTGGTAGTCTTTTATACTTGACTCATTCCCATCCTGACCTTTCCTTTTTCGTTGGTCGTGTTACCCGTTATATGCAAAATCCTCATGAAAGTCACTAGAAAGCAACAAAAAGAATACTCCGATATATTCAAGGTACAATTCAGTTTGGGATTCATTACAGTACAGGGGGGAAACCTTTGTTGGTTGGTTTCACTGATTCAAATTGGGTCGGTGATCCTGATGATCGAAAGTCAACTACAGGTTATGTTTTCAGTCTAGGATCTAGACCTGTTACTTGGGCTTGTAAGAAACAACAAGCTCTTGCTCTTTCTTCAACAGAAGCAAAATATCAAGTTGCAGTTAATGCCATTCAAGAAGCTTTATGGCTTTGATAGATCCTTTCAGAGTTTGGATTCGAGCAGCAACAACCTACTCCACTTTGGTGCGACAATCAAAGTGCCATCAAGCTTGCCAAAGATCCAGTTCTACATCAGCGCAGCAAACACATTGAGCTACACATGCACTTCATCAGAAATCTTGTTCATGATAGTGTTATTGAAGTTCTCTATTGCCCTACAGATGATCAAGTTGCAGACATCCTCACCAAGTCTCTTACAGAAGCGAAGTTTTCTAAACTTCGGTCTATGTTAGGAGTTCAGGAATGTGTCCTTAAGGGGGGATAGGCTCTAATTCCTCCTTCCTTCTCCTAATAGTGTCACTTTTGTAAATCCTTCAATCATATCCCAATTTGTTATTATGGAGGGATGTTAGGATATTTAGACACTTAGGAGTTAGTTAAGATCAACTTGTGTAATATATCCGTTAGGTAAAAGTGTGTTTCTTTAGTATACATTAGTATGAATTTGTAAATATTCTAATCTGATGGTCACAATATGTTCTAGACACAGAGTGATCTGATTCGATGGTTCAACTTCTCTTAGATCATACCTACCATTGATCTGTGGCTTAACACCCGATTAGTCTATGATCTCTATTTAAAGAGCATAGAGGGTCCTTGGCTAGTTGATCGATTATGAGAAGCTCATGTAACTTTCTTTCTTTTGCATAAAAATTGCTCCAAGTAGCTAGTTGGCTGGGGCCGTGGACTGTTTCCCTCTCGAGGGTTTTAACCACGTGACAAATATCGGTGTGTTGATCTGTAATCTATTTGTGTGAAGAGGTTGCTTAAGGTGTTCGGTATTTTGGAGGTACCCTGTGTACCCCAACAAATATTCCTTTAATATTTCATTGTGCCCAATAAAAAAAAACCTTGATACTCAAGTGTTCCAACTTAGTTATCTTCTTGTCATGCACATGAATATAAACAGGGAAACCAAATACACAAACGTGTGATACAAACGTGTGATACATGTGGTTACTCACTAGTAAAGGTTTCTTATGTGTCTTGTCCTTCAATGCCCTATGAGGACATCAATTCAATATCTAGAGAGTTGTATCACAAGCCACTACACAAAAACACATGGGAAAATCCAAGTCATGGGTCATGGCTTTGTTTGTATCTAAGATGGACTGGCTCTTTCTTTCTATAATCCCATTTTGTTGCAAGTTGTAATGTCCTATGATCTATCAACTCCCTATGGATTACCGCTACCTTGTCAAAGACTTTGAAGGTGTAGTATCCTCCATTATCAAACCTCAACATTTTAATCATTTTAGCTATTTGATTCTTCACAAAAGCTTTAAAATCTTGAAACTTCCCAAAGGCTTTATTTTTGGTCTTCATAAAGTAAATCCAAGCATTTCTAGAGGAATCATCAATAAATGAAATATAATAAATGTTACCTTTGAGAGATAATGGCATATGTCAACATACATATGAACGAATTAGATCAAGAATCTCTCTTGATCTATGCTCACTTCTTGAGAAAGCAATATTTTCTCACTTCTTAGGAAAGCAGTCTTTGCATGTTTGTTAAGTGGATAATGCTTACACACTCCTGGAATCTGGATCTTAAGTATGGAAATCAATGCACAATGTCCTTTAAGAGTGTCAATGCTCGATCATGTAGATGTCCAAATCTCTTATTCCAAACTACTTCCAGCTTGTCATTATCAAGCACTAAAGCACCATATTTTACTAGATCTCCACCAAAAGGCTTTTAAGAGAGTGGAAGAGAGCTTCATGGTAGAGTAAACAATTGAGCATAGAAAATTCTCGATTAAGAGAAGAAAGATACTGTAATAAGTTGAGAAGTTATGTTTTCCAAAGGAGCCTTGGATGTTAAGAATCAGGATAATGCATCTTCCTCTTGAAACATGCTACTCAACAAGCAACTAGATATGTACAAGAGACTTCGTTACTACAAATATCAAACAAAATAATTGGATTAGGGTAGGGGGCTGAAACGGACTCATTATAATTACAAATATGATATGAATCCCTTTTTCTAAAAAGAAGCAAAATGATCCAATTACAATTGCATAACAATGGTGACTGGTCTCTTGCTTGGACTATGTAGTACTAGTTTGTTTCACAATTGTACTATAATATGCTATTTAGAGATCTTGTATTAAATTGGAAATAGCTATGCACTCCCTTCATGTGGTGTTCATGATGTAATTCGCACACCCATTATCAAATGTCAATCATTCATGGGCATAAAGGATGAAAGTTTGTACCCATTGTCAAATGTCAATCATTCATGGGCATAAAAGATAAGATATTTTACCCAATGTCAAACATTCTGTAACATTGATGAAACCAACATAGATCCATCTTAAACCTAGATCTATTAAGCACTGCGAGGTATCCAATTTCTTGAGGTGTCAATTTTTTCTTGAAGTATAAAAAAAATACATGTGAAGAAATTAGATCCTTCTGAATGCTTAATAGATCCAATTTTAAGATGGATCTATGTTGGTTTTAATATTTCTATTTTATGAACCGACATGAAATTTTTTAATTAATTCTAATTTTTGATAAGTTATGAACTGGCATGAAATTTGTTAATTACTTTTTATTTTTGGGAACGTTACGTTATGTAACATAAGGTGACAACATCAACTTAATGTAACATGACAACATCTCTCCCATACTGGTCTCTAGAGGAGTTTTCTACTCTCAGTGCAATCAATGATATGCCACTTGAAACTACAGCTCAAACATTGCTAAAATGTTCCAGTCATCTTTTATAGGCATTATGGACAAGGATCCATTTCCAAAATGCAGAAATGCATTTCAAACTCCTAGGGTGATGTTTTCAGTAACAAAACATTTCAGAAGCGTATATTGCTCATGGACCTATAAACTATTAGAATTCATATGTTCACTATCTTTTTGAAGATCATTATTCATCGGCTTTCTAGATATGACTCCCGGTTCATTATTTTCTGAATAATTCTGAATGTTTCGACGATCAACAAAAAGGCTCACATGTACAAATTTTACTTTTGCTTCCCATAGATGCGCCATCACTTGATCAATAGCTTGGGAAGCATATCTTAATATTTGATCAGTGCTATTCTGCAGCACATCATGTTGATTCCAAAGTGGAAAGGCCCATGGAGGTGGATGTTGCAACTGCACATCTCCATTTGCTAGTGGAATTCCTCCTCGTGAAAGTTTATGAGATTAAGAATCCTTGTTTTGTGAATTTGCGCTGCAAGCCACAGAAAAAATATTATAGGGTCAAATACTATTTGCAAAAACAAATTCATATGATTCTACAAAACACATGCTTGACTTACCTTTGCTTATTAGAATCCATGTTACATATAGACCTTTAAAAATCATAAAAGCTAAATTCTAAACATTACAAAAAAATCAATAGCAGATTCTCAAATTTATAATTTCCATCCTCATTGCAGCACTAAATACCTTTGGTTCTCTCCTTTTAGAACTTCAACACAAATTAGATAAGGTTCCTTTTCTCTAGAATTTAAGAGAACAACTTCATCTTCGGGTATATGTACCACATGATACAGTCCTTTTCCCATTGGAAAGTAGGTGCCTGTTAGTAAAATCATGTAAACGACATAAGATGCCAGTAATTTAATGATAACCAAGTTGTTCTATAGTGTGTTGCACCCAATAGTTGATATACACATTTTAGGCTTATATGCCAATATAATAAATACATAGTTTATGCCCCTTTACAATAAATAAAGCAATATTAGACAGGTTATATGGTAAAATGAGCTAACAATAAATACAAATTGCTCCTACTTCTTTCCTAACATATAAAAAACATTAATAGAGATTACAGCTACAGGAATTTCAACAACAATTATAATCATACAAACTTTATTTTTGGTTTATAGCTTGGAAAAATTTACACAACGTCAAACAAGATTCCTCCATTCAAAGAAAAGCTTTTAGATGTCTGCTACAGAGTTCCACTTTAGGTTTGTAACTTCAGAAATATTTATCTACGGAATAAGACTCATCAATTAAGGTATTGTCTTTAGTTTTTTGTGAAAAAAATACATTAAAAAATTAACATTCCTAAAATGATCTAACAGACACAATGAAACTCATCAATTAAGGTGTTGTCTTCAGTTGTTTGTGAAAAAGGATACACTAAAAATTAACATTCCTAAAATGATCTAGCAGACACAATGAGATACTTCCAGTTCATTTCAAACCCCCCACTTCGAGCGCTTTATTTCAACTGAGATTCTTGATGTTTACTTTATGCCTCCTTAGAGATTCAACCAAACCCATACAACTATCTGAAGTTTGGCTCATGAGTGTTGAAAGAGGGTGACACATAGGGATATCCGGATTAAGTTTCACAAAGTCAGAAGAGGGTGACACAGAAGGATACTCAGATATTTAGGCATAACTTTTGGGGATGGTCTCTCTCCCTCATTATGGTGATGTCTTTAATCATTTTACTGGTTTCCAAATAAATCCCAGTTTTATAGTTGGATATAATTTTGACACGCTTTCTATGGTGGAGAGTAGTGATTTCCCAATCCCTTTGCATCTTTGCGTGATCACAAAACAGGAAGATATTCTTTGAATTATTGACATCTACACACAAGGAAATATCATTCAGATAAATGGGTGGCTATAAGAGATGCATGGACGAAGCCCACACCCCTGCTCCTAAAGCCTGCCCCACATGGGTGCAAGGCAGTAATTTGGAGCTAAGAAAAAAATACACTCCATACTGTTGTCAAAATGATACCCCCATTGGGCTCTTATGCAAAACCCATGGCACTCCCATGACAAGCCACTTTTGCCTCTCTTTTTTCAAGTGGAGCCTATGGGAAGACCCCACAGCATATTGGCAAAGGAATTAAACTTATAAAATCCCTAATTTTTCTTCTTTTCTCATTCTATTTCTAATTTCACCCATCTTTGGATAAGGTTTTTAGTGGGCAAAGTGTTGGTTATTGTGACAGCTTGTATCAGAAATTAATGGCTACCATACATATTTTATTGTTATTAAGAGAGTTCAAGAGGTAAACTATAAGATTATGCTCTATTATTTTTTATGTTTTGTTCATTTGTTCTCTTCTTTTACTCCTCATACCTTCTATTGAAGAACCAAGTAAATAGTAGAACCAAAGAACTATACATTCCAAGAAAAGGCAATGTCTAGAGACACCATTAAAGCACAAGCACAAGTGAGCATAGCTCAACATACATAGGAACACAATATTTCATAAAAAAAAAGCAAATATAAGTTCATTATAGATTGATCCATAGGACCATATATCAAATCCCTTGCAGGGAGGAAGATGTGGTCAACTTTGATTGGCTAGGGGCACCAAATTCCTTTGTTTCCTTAACCTACAGTGCCCAGTGGTACTCCAACATTTAACACAATCTATGTTTTGCAATTGTTTGCAGAATGCTAGCTTCACAGCCATTAGGATTCCAAGATCATAATATAAATAATGAAATATGACAACAAATATCAACAAGGTGATGGGCTAAAATCCATTTGCAACACAGTTTCTCTATGAAGCTCACAGTTAACACACATCTAGAGAGATTAATTATGGTTTGGCCCCATTGCCAGCTGTCTCAATGATTTGAAGTTTGAACAGCTCGTCATTTAATAGATTTACCATAGCAATTCAAAGAGAATTGGCAAGCCTTCATCTATATTTTAATGTAAATGTCTGCTACTGACAAATCAGATGTTTTTGGTTTTGGAAAGCAGACCAACATAGAAATCTTTTTAGTAAAAAAATACCGTCTTCAACTTGTTCTTGCACAAAAGCCTCTTTGTTATAATTGCTTTTAGATGGACTAGATTTATCTTCATCCATTTTCCTTTCTTCTCCCAATAGTTTGGTGGTCCTTCCTCAATATTATTATATAACAAATAGCACATTTCTATAACCAGTAAACAGTAAGGAATCCAGTCTACTCCATTTCCAGTATGTTTTTTTTTTTCTTAGTGTACAAACAGGATATACAGTTGGGAAAAATCAACATTCCTAATTTTTTTTAAAAATAAAGTGGGCACAGTTTTCCAATTAGCCATTGGAAATAGTGATTACAGCTAATGGAGAATATATAAGAATATTGAACTGAGGCCTTGCTCCTACAGTGCAAGAACAACATTGATCATGTATGATAAACCCAAACATAGCTTGGGATATTTTTCAGACTTGTGGGATTCTGCAACATTTGGATATCTTTTGCTTGCACTGGGATTATGGTTTGTGATTACATGCAATGTTAATTATGCAATTGACAATTGTAAAGAAGGAAATGGGATCCAAACTTATAGTTAGCTTTCTTAATCCATAGTTAGCTCAAATGTTATCTCTACCCTGATCTCGTTCTTCTAAAAAGGATAAAGTTGATTCATCTAAAATCCCTAGTTCAATCTAATCTCAAAGATGAATGCCTCAAAAAAAAGTGTTTGTGATTACAGTTAATGGAAAAATGGGAACAGTTTATCGTACTAATGTTGATACAGCTAATGGATAGATGCCAAATATATATTGAACTGAGAAATAACGAACAGGGTATCAGTACATTCAGACTACTCAACACATATTGTCAATTAGAAATTGTGCTTCATGCCAAACACATAGAATGCAAAGTCATCACATCCTCAAGAAGATATAAACATTTACTAATGACAAACTCCATGTTCTTTTCCTATTACTTACTATAGTCTATAAGATGGGTGTTATTGATTGGCACTGTCTTTCAGAAGAATTGTAAAGAGCTCTGCATGTGTCTTCAACGTCTTCCCTATGTTGTTGGTTCTCCTCAGGCCGTGTCATCGGTTCTATGCATGCTAGGGATTTAGATCTTTTGTGTTTGTGTTGGGCTGTGTATGATATGGATTTTTATGCTTTCCAAACCCTTGCTGCATATGCTAGGGATTCCTTTGCCTCAAGATACAGATCTCGGTGGATAGAGAATGGCTACAATACGACTAGGGATTTCTTTAGGTTATCTGGCAATCCTTCTGTGTGAACTTAATGGATACAAAAGGACTTAAGTCTCACAGAAAAGACAAATGAAAGGAGCATATGTTCAATAAAAAATGATTATGAGGATCCATTTTGGGGGTTTCCATATGACAGAGAGGGAGGTAAGTGGTGATAGCAATATTGTTTCCTTTGTTCTCTTTCGGGGCTCCAACCGCATTCATGAATACAGTCTGCACAGTCAGTAGCTTTTCTCATTTTATGGTTGTTTGGTAGACAAAGGATTTAAGGGAGTTTGCTGTGAGAAGAAGAGTACCTCCATCATTGCCAAATTTCCAAAAGAGGAGCATCATCTCTTGCACTTGCAATATGAATTGCTGAAGATCTTAAAGTTGATCAACGTTTTTCCATGGTTGAATGTTCTTTACCTAATGAGGTCCTTGCAATTTCCCATACTATTGATCACTTTTGTCATTTTCAAATACTAATATAATTTGGACATGTTTGCTATCGTTAAGTGCACATGACCAATTCACTATTCCATATATACTATTTGTTGTGTATCAAGCAAATTAGCTCATCAAAATCAGCACTACTGGTTGTTTGTAAGCACGCTAAGAAGCCACATGCTGCTAACCATGAGAGAAAATATGTTTTGTCAATCCCAATGTCCCTCTGTGAACTAACTCAGTACATGAGATTGATAACTCTAGTAATTCCAATCCAAAATTGAACTTCTAAAATAGAAACAATCACAAATTTAGCTAATAAAGGGCCCACTTCCCAACCAGATTTAAGCATGTAGCGACTATGTAGTCCCATACATGAGTCTATAACTATGCAACTGTAGATTTTGTGGCAAAAAATTTCACTACCACTACTCCAAACGAATCTAATGAAAACCAAAAATGATATTAAATGTAATAGACAAATGCATAGATGACAATCATAACAAATATGGAATCTTCATTACTTCCATGAGTCTAACCATGCATTGATAGAAGTTCATTTCTAACAATGAAATGAATCGTTAGCAGCAGCTATCATGTAAAATCAAGTTAGTTACCATAAAAGATCTCGCTTGTAAAATATGAAAGATCTCGCTTGTAAAATATTCCCAAAAATCTTTGGGATATCCTTCACATTTTGTCACATATTAACATGCATATCTCAGTGTTCTCTCTAACCATTTGAACCATTATGTCCTTTTCTACACAGAACCTGAATTTTTATGATAAGTGTTTCATAGGAAAAGTGAAAAATTGAAGCCTAGACATAATGAATTGATCCAATCAAAATTATAAGCCATGAGAAGGCAACTTGATGCAGAAATTCCACAACGCTTCTAAGCTAGTTTTCTACACCACGTCTTTAAGAGTTATTGTATTTTAACTTTTATTCTGGGGTTGTGCCCAACATCAAATTGATTGCAACAACAAGTTTAAGCGAATTTGATTAAAAATGCAAGAAGTTTAAGTGAACTTGATTCAATTAATATGAATATTGTATAAGATCCAATCCGAAGAATGGGATAAATAAATGGAAACACACTAGGAGGGTGGAAAGAACCAGAATATATCATGAATGCCTCAGATGTGGCTAGGGAAACATTGCGGGCAACCCAGCCTAGGCCAAAAACAGCTAACGCAATCACTCCAAGAGTTGCACAACCAATATGAGAAACGAACATGTTGTACTTCTGCATATGAAGTTCAAAATCAAAGTTGTCAATTTTATAAAAGGCTCAACAAGAGGCCTGATTATCTATTTTTTGTACTAGATGGTATAATACAATATTGATTTTACAAGAAAAATTCAGTATGTTTAGATTAATTTTAGAGTTGTTTTTTTGGTCTGAGTTTAACTAGATGACTCTCGGTATTGTAATTTCTAATTTATTTAAAGTATTTCTTAAAATAGAAAAATGGGTTGTAAAAGCTTAGAGCCTACCTGTGCTGCTGGTGAGGAAACAACACAGCATAGACAGGACCAAAGGGATCAATTGTCAATTTTATCCCTTTGGGTGCAATCATAATATCTATAAGTTCCATGATTGCCATTGCTAAAAATTCCCCTGCACTAAGCCGAACCAATATACTAGATTTTATGTCTCAAGAGAAAAGCACAACTTTGAAAACACTGATTAACATGGGCAATGAGCATTCCATGAATCATTGAATACCTACTAATTGAATTCCTCATCATTTCTATATCTACTAGGTATCATCTCATACAAATTTAGTATGACCTCATATTCAACAAAACTTTAAGATGATTTACCAATGCAAAACATCAGCTTAAAGCACATTATGAACTCATTTGTGCTTTTTCCTAGAGTAGAGAGATGTGTGTAGTTGTTACGGAATATGGAAAACATTCCTTAAAGTGACCATAAATGTAGGGTGTCACAAGTCCTTTTTTATTAAATTTTGACTCTATTCTGTAAGTGCAAAGAAAATATCTTAATTTGAATTTTTGTATGCAAATCAGCTTTATTCTGTTTTACTTCAACTTGCCTCATATATGAATTGATACTAAACTTGGTTCTAATGTTGAATGTGGGTTTTGTCCAGTTCGTAACTTTGTAGTGATCCAAACCCAATATAATATTTAAAGTTATTGTGTATCATCCCAAAAGATAGGGCTACATGAGCATTAGTAAACCAGCAGAAATATAGAACATGATAAATCATTTAACACACCGTGTCATAACTCTTATTATTACTATTTGGTAATTTTATCCATAATTTCTTGAAGTGAAACACCCTTTGTAATTTGGGAGCAGTGTTCCTCCTCCTAAATAATATTTTATTTGCACTTTTCATAGTGGCAAAATTATTGGCTTATGTTACTAGTCATATACTTAATATTTTATGTTTATGTTGTCAAACATATACTTTATGATTTGAGAAAAGGATAATAAGATCACTACATAGTCAATAGAATATGGAAGTTTTCATCTAGTGAACCTGACTCTAGAATATAAAGAAACAGTAATAATTCAACTCGACAGAACAAAGTAGCCCCAATTAACTAAGGATGAATTGCTCTAGTCTCTATCATGTTGAAGGAGCTTAACCCTTTTGTAATTTTTTCCAACAATATGGTTACATTGCCTCTTCTTTCATATATGGTTTGATAGAAATTTTGCACTTTCATCACTATAAATGTGTTTCTTGTTAAGGATATCTACCTCTTGCTTAATTCTCGGTCCTTAAAGCCATAATTTTAACATTTGGATCCTTTTGAAAAGGGTGATTTGAAAAGTTCCCCATGTCACCAATGTTGCTACAGACAAAACTATAAATGTTAATACTATAATGATAAAAATTTATGAAAGGGATTGAAGGGACTTGCCGAGCAAAAAAGAGAACTACATTTTGAACCCCGGGCATTGCCAACCTAAAGTTAAGAAAATGGAAATAAGAAGATGTTGCAAATTCGTAGAAGCAAGAAAGTTTTCTGCCATAATTATGTTGGCATTTGAGACATTGGTTTGATATAGAATCAACAAGGTAGTTATTTTTCTTGTTTATATACATGGAAACACACGGAGAAAGGGAAACCTGGAGCAAAGTAAAAAAACAAATGCAGGGAAATTTTTTTTTGCCAGTGATTAATAGTAAATAGCAAAAAGGAAACATCAAAAAGATTCTATCATATTCCAAAGCTAAATCTACCAATCAATTAATAATTCAGTATCATATTCCAACATTAACGCTATCAATAAGTCATCAATTCAAACAAATCCAATTATTGGAATTGGAATCCTTCATAAATCCAATTCAATGGAGTGGTGGCCATAGAAAGAGATTCATACCCAGATAATAAATGGATTTCTATCAATATGGATATGAGAATCTTCTATTTTAAATACAATCTAAATGAACTTGGAAAATACAAAGGAAAGAAGTGAACAAACCTGTTGTTGGCCAAACGACATCGCTAGAATGAGGGCGAGCCCCTCCTCTGATATTGTCCCACCACTTTGAACCAGAAGTACCACTGTTCACATTGGCCACTGATTCTGCTATCATGCCATCTCTCCTGATACTACTCTTCTTCTTGGGATACGTAAGCAGAAGAGATCTGAAAAACTTGGAATTGGAGATGCAGATGTTGTTTCCATTTTGGAAACCCAATTGGGAATTACGAAAACTCACTTTGTGAATTCCAGAAAACACAGTGCAAATCCTGTTGTACTTTGATGGGCTGCCTATGCATGGTATGAGGCACTGGCATGGTATTCTATAACTAACCCCTGAATATAACTCTCAAAATGCTTTCAAATATTGGACACATTTAGTGAATGCTCATGTAAAAAAGGAACATGTTTCCACAAGTCAAGTAAAATGCGAAATGTTAAGAAGTTCAAATAGTTATAGACTTCGACACAATAGTGGTGATTTGGAAAGATGGAAGTGCCTATAGAAAATACCCATGGGTGAGCCATAGATATTATTTGTAGAATTGTTGATGTGATGGAAGATGGCTTGTTCCTGAATTGATTGCTATTGTGCTTAAGACTTTGTTTATTTAAGAGTTTATCAAACAGTTTGCAAACATCAAAACAATTGGCACAACTAAAATTATATTGGATTCAACAAACATTAAACCACAGTACATAAATTCAAAGCAAGACATTATCTATGGTATTGAAACAAATAAGCTCAGTACAGATGGATAAAGTCTCCCTTTAATCTAGCCTGTAAACAACCCTGTAGAATACCTTTTTGGAACCTGACTGATATAGTTGACTATTTTTTGCAGCTTACTATGGGTGAAAAGAATGATTTTCTTGACCCCAATATTGCTGTAGCAGCCCTCACAATTGTTCCCAACTAGTTTGATATGACCCTAGCCAATGAATATCCTCAGGAAGTGCACCCCAATAGATTTTTAAAATGCTAGAAAATTATTTTCAAGGGAGGAAATCTCAGACTGTAATGCCCTGGATCTGGTGTGTTGAGAAATCTAATAATATGTGTCCAATACACCTTGGAATCGCCTCTCTCAACAGTAAACAACCGCAGTGGTCAACGGTGGATGAGGATATGTCCCCCATTTTTAGATTCACAACTCCAAAGGTGTGCCCCCTTGGTAAACCTCAGTCAACATATTCATCCTCCCTTCTTTGCATTAGATGGGATATATCTGATCATGGAGAAGAAAATGAGCATTGACCCCTTTTGTGTCTTGGAAAACCTATATTTTGAAAGATTTGCTCAGATCTAGTTTGTTGTTCAGTGAAGAAAGAAAATCTTCCTTTGATAGATCGAGAAATCCAGTCAAAACTGGTAGCCCCAAAAATAGCTTCCTTTGATAGATCGAGAAATCTAGTAAAAAATGGTAGCCCCAAAAATCCCCACCTGTGTCAGAATTCTCCCGCTGGAATGAAATGTCATGAAGAATCATTGTTGTTTTCTGCTTTGTGTTTTTGTTATTTGTTTTTTTTTGGGTCTTTGTTTTACTTTTTATATATTTTTTTTGATATTTTTATTTTTAAATTTTATTGTCATTATGGATATGTGCAATATTTATTTTACATTTTTTATAAAAAAAATTATATATGTTATTTCAAAGATAATGTTGATGAGGATGAAGATGACCAGGACAAGGAGTATGATTAAGAAAATGATAATGGTGTCCATGATGATAATCAGGATGATGATAGTGACCATCGTGATGATGCTTATGATGGCAATATTCATTATCCTAAGATTTGGTTTATTGGGCCAAAACATGAGCTTGGATTGTGTGATGCTAGTTTGGGAAGGAAAATAATGATATTTTTCCTTTTGCTTAGATGTTTTGTTCATTACAATTAATTGTAAGAAATCATATAATAGATTGGAGTGATGACAATGGTGACGAGATGACGTTTACGACGATAATGGAAATGGTGATGTTTAATATGATGATGACAACAAAGATTATGATCATCATAATAATCAAGACGAAAAGAACAATGATGATAATAATGATGACCTCGATGATGGAAATAATTGTTATAATTGGACTGAGGATAATGATAATGATGAGCGTAGGTAAGATACTATGGGTTCCACACCCTTCCATTGTGAGATTTAAGGTTGGGTGAAGTTCTTCATCACCAAATACCCCATGTATCTAGAAGCAAGGATGTAAGAACAATTATTTTCAACAACAACAACAAAAGGAAAAAGAAGGAAAATCGGAACAAAACCCATTGTTGTTCAGTAATGAAATGGGTAGAATGTCTAGGTTGTAATCACCACTAGTGGAGTTATCATTATAAGGAGGAGTTATCATCAGTTTTCTCAAAGGGAATATATGCAGAGATAAATATGTCAATTTTATTAATGATCTCTTTGAACACATCCTTGGTCCAGCAGTTGAAACAGGGATCTAATCATGCCTGTCATTCCACGCATTGAAACGTGTACTCCACAACTTTAGGCTGATTGGTGAAGAGTCCACTTGCCACAAGAAATTTAGAATGTCCAAGGCATATTCCTTTTCACACATCACTGCAAACCATCCTCACGTCAAGATGAAGCCCTTTGGTGTGTAACCAATTAAATATTTTCAATTCTTTTCATATAATTTTAACATGGTGTCACATTAGGTGGAAACTTGAATCTATAGTTTGACATGATCCATTGCCTAAATTTTTTGTGTATGATCTTCACATATTACATGGTATGCTAGGAAATTATCCATTGAACTCAAGTGCTTGTGATAAAATTCATAACCATGCATGGACAATGGTCTTTAGAGGATTGGGTGTGCATAGTAGAAATATCATAATGTCATTGAGGTACCAAACCCTATCATATGGTTGATCAAAGGCTCTTGATACATTCTCAGCTTGATGAGTTGAACCGTCCAAATGATTAACAGAGAAGTGCGACGCTTCTCATAGTAGGCAGAGACAAGAAAATGTTGGCCAGAATGGTGGATAGAAACCTCTAGTGGGTGCCCAAATTTGAAAAACACGGTGGCAAGGAAAAAATAGACAAATTAATGAAATAATATATTAAAATATGCATTTCGTTTCATTTTTTTTCTCCAAATTTGGTCCATCTTGGGTGTGGGGTCAATTTGGTCATTTTTATGTGTTTAATAAATATATTGAAGTTTATTAAAAAAAATCATGTATATTTTTTATTTTTATGTTTTATAGTCTTTCAAATTTAATGTTGATTTATATCACCAAAAAATTTATTGTAGATTTTTTGTCGAACTTCAAGGTCATCGAACTCGAACACAAATTCGAACTAAGTGACTTAGGTAGCCACCATCGACTGCCACAAGCATGACCCTTTATAAAAAACTAAAAATAAAAATTGAACTTTTAATCTTTGCTACGATACTCGCCGCAACTCAAGTTGTTCCCCGCGATCTTCACCTACTGACTGCCAATTCTGTAAATCTTTTTTCGTCAAAATAAAATTAAAAAGGTCGGTTTGATGAGTCCTCCTCTATAAGACTTCATTTCTTGTGTAAATATCATGGACTCACGACAACTATATACAACACTCGATGTCATGCAACTACAAATAATGGCATGTAGCTAGTATCACAAACTGTGCAGAGGTCTATTTATGGATTGCTAATATAGAGAGATGTCATTGGGCACACAATATGGAGAAAGAATGGTTATTAATCGAATTAAAAAAAACAATTGTTGGCTCAAGAATAGTCTTCAATTTGATGAGTGGCATGATCGTGATGTAATCTCCCTCTGTCCTTCCAAACATTTGTGGTTTCTCACAACATTTTTCCTCAGCGCCACCAAAATACATATAAAAATTACTTGTCTTTACATCCTCTTCCCTTTAAATCCTCATCTCATAGTCATAACTAAGGATTATTATGCATGCACATCCTGACCTTATAATATGAATTGGTTCAAGGCACAGAGACAACCATAAAATATTAAATGTGTAAAGACGCAAAGAGTAAAAGACAACTATAAGTAAGTCTTATATTAAATTTACCATATAAGTCTTTAATTAACATATCAACTAAGATTTGACAGGTTAGATTGTTGTGATCTTCTTATCACTCCTTACAAATGTGATTGCAAGGAATTCTTTGAAGGTGAATTCCATAATTTTAGCTCTTCTTCCTCATTATCATGACTTTTGGTAAGACAATAAAGATGGTAGTGGCTTGTATCAGCATGGAAAACGGTTTCGACATAGAGGTATAGTGATGATGAGAATGAGGATGAGGATGATGATGATGGCAACGAGGAATGATGATGGCGACGAGGATGAGGATGATGGCGACAAGGATGATGATGATGATGATGATGCTAATGATGATGTTGATGATGGTGATGGGGATGATGATGATGACGATGATGGCATGGTGATGACGACGATGCTAATGATGATGTTGATGATGATATTGATGATGATGATGATGATGATGACGATGATGATGACAATGGCTATGATGATGATAAAAACAGTGATGATGATGATGAGGATGAGGATGATGACGATGATGATGGTGACGATGATGGAAAAGATGATGATCATGATGATGATGGTGATGATGATGGCAATGGTGATGATGATGATGATGATGTTAATTATGATGATGGTGATGATGATGTCGATGATGATGATGATGATGATGATGGTGACAATGATGATGATGTTGAGAATGATGGTGATGATGATCACAAGTAAATGATGATGATGATGATATGATGATGACCATGATGTCGATGATGATGATGATTACAATGATGATGATGATTACAATGATGATGTTGATAATGATGATGATGATGGTGGTTATGGTGATGATGATGATGATGCTAATGATGATGACTATGAGGAGGAGGATGAGGAGGAGGATGATGTTGATGATGATGATGGTGATGATGATGGACATGATGATGATGATGATGATGATGGTGATGATGAGGATGATGATGATGATGATGTCAATGATGATGATGACAATGATGATGATGATGATGCTAATGATGGTGGTGATGATGATGACAATGATGATGATGATGATGATGATGATGAGGATGATGAGGATGATGAGGATTAGGATGAGGATGATGATGATGGTGATGAGGAATGATGATGGCGACGAGGATGAGGATGATGGCGACAGGGATGATGATGATGGAAATGAGGATGATGATGATGATGATGATGCTAATGATGATGTCGATGATGATGATGATGATGATGATGATGATGATGGCGATGGTGGTGATGATGATGATGATGATGGGATGATGATGACAATGATGCTAATGATGATGTTGATGATGATATTGATGATAATAATGATGATGTTGATGATGATATTGATGATAATAATGATGATGATGACAATGACTATGATGATGATAAAAATAGTGATGATGAGGATGAGGATGATGGCGACGATACAAACATAAAGTAAATGAAAAGTGGTGTAAACGGAAACACACTATTGTGTAACAAAGAAAAAGTTAAGCACCTAAATTTCCTTTGTCATGGTCATAAGAATATTAAGTTTATTATAGTGTCATCTAACACATTAGCGCATATTGCATCGCATCATCAAGGAATCAACCTCACCACATGCATAGGCACATAGTTGGGCCACAAGTTTTGTTGATTTACAACTATTTTCAAGGTTTATTTTTCTTGAAGATTAAGTACTTTTGGTTACGAGAATTATCTATGGGATTGCTATGTGTGACGAAATTGAGAGTTACAATTTAAGGTCTATGACCCAATATTTTTGGTCAATGGTTATTTAAGATGTCAAAACCAAACAAAATTTTCTAATGTTCTAAGACTATAAATATAATGTTCTAATCCATTATAAGGACAAATTTTATCTAAATTGTTATTATTATAATAGTTAGAACTAATAAGCACAAAATAAATAAAAAATCTATACATATTTTTTTTATGATTAATGTATGTAATACCCATAAAAATGTATTAGTTTAAAGGGTCTTCCTTTTAAATCCTAATACGAGGGGGGATGTTCTTCCTAATGTAACAAGTTATGCCTCTAATGCTTAGTTGATAAGATCTCAATATGTGCAAGTGTGGGAATTCCCCCATACAAAGGAGTCGATACAGAGGTTTTAACGGGTATTGATCTTATAGGAGAGATATTTTATCTTATAACTAGAAGTGATTGGTGAGGGTTGTGAGCCCATCTGACCCCTAATCTCTAATCCATATAACCCCTTTATATTAACCTATAATATAACCCACTTAGTATAAGCCTTAATATGTATAACCTCAAAATTTTATTACTCGCTCATAACCCTTAAATTTTATAACTCTTGACACATAGCCATTATAAACTCCAACATAGATATTATAACCCTAATACCTAACCCCCTATAGCTCATAAAACTTTATAACCTTTATGATGATGATAGTTGTCGAATTTCAGACGAACTGTCGTCGAATTTCCTACGACAAGGCTGTTGAATTTCATATGACATATCCGTCGAAAAACATATGAACTAGTGTCGGAAATCATAAAACATATTCGTCGAAAAACCTACGAACTAGTGTAAAAAATACGACGATATAGCTGTCACATTTTCCAACGACATGTCTGTCGAAAAACCTATGCCTACGATGTCGAAAATTCGACGGTGCTAAAATAATTGAAAAGGCTCAGTACTTTCCATCATTACTGTCCGACACATCTGTACGATACGTCGGATGTTGTCGGATTCTGTCGTCAGATTTCAGGTTCAAATCCTGTTGTGCTTATACATTTACTTCCCATCTTATTGGTTATATTGTCTATGATGGCCCTTACTAGTGCCCTGCCAAAGGGTTGTTACAAGCCCTTTATGGCTCACTCTCAGCTCTAGTTATTCATGGAACTCTTATCATTTGAATTAATCTTAGCTCTAGTTATAGATGACGATATATCATTGGCAAAAAGGCAGTGAATGGTGTGTTGGTTGGTCTTAATTGAAGGCTGCAATTTTCATCCTAGGGTGAGGAGCTACATGTTTGATTTGCAATTTTTTTCTTAATATGGATGAAATTAGGCATGCCAGTGGAACACAACTACGTGCCCATTTTCATTTGATAAACTCTTAGGATAGGATAAATGATGCATTTTCAAAATTTCTAGCTACTAAACAAACCACTAAAAATATAGTGACCATCCATTTTGCAGGAGATAGCATCCCAAAGAGATAAGAGATGGAAAAAAGCTTGTAGCTCGTCAGAGGGATGTCCTTTAATTCTGGGGCCTCAATAATAAGAGTAAGGAATCCATGCAAACTTGCTTCTTTGCTGACTATTGCCTCTAAAATGAAAGGTTATGCAATTAAGAATTGACTCTTGATGAAATGACCATTTCCTTGATGGGAATAAATGATGGTAGATCCATTGGCCTTAGTGGGTTCCCTGTTATGTCTCTGAATATACATGGGATTTTACTGGTCATGTTAATGCTCAAATCTCACACACATGTGGTATTTTTTCAATTCTCATATCATAAATGTTGTTGGTATACATGTATGCCTAGCCCCAAGGGCCTCGTGGATTTGATCTTATGACCTCCTTCTGAATTTGGCATGGAAAGTCAAACCACTATAATTATCCCTAGGGTTTCTGGCAGGTGCATTCGCTGGAATGTTAGAATTATCTCACACACAGATCCACTTAAAACTAGGAAATATGGTTTTAAGGAACCCATAACTATCCATTTTCACACAAATTACATTAGAGAGACACCTAGAACAATCCATATGACTGATATTAGGTGAAATTATGCCCATAATCATAATTTTGTTGTTGTTTAGCCTTCATGTATCACAATTTATTTGAGGGTAATTGTCATGACTATTTAAAGCTAATTTAGCCCTAAAATATGCATGTGAATGAAGATTGAGGCTGTTTACAACCCTAGACTTGTGAGAAAAATGCCCAAAACCTCTGCAACAAGTTGGCTTTCTATTGTAACTATGCATAGAATGCTGGTTCAGTCTACAAAACTGGCCTAGAATTCATCTTCCATTCCAAGGTTTGAATTTTGGTCATTTCCTCATTGTTATGCTACCCATAATACACAAAAATCACCTTTGAATGCTCATGGCCTGAAAAATGGCCTCGAAATTTACCCCAAGATACACATTCAAATAGCTTTTATTTTGATCTGAACTTGGTTTTCGCTTTTTAAAGTAGTAGACAGGGGTTTGGAGAATTTTTGTGTTGCATGGCATATAAAGAAAACATAAAAATTGGGACAACAAAAGGAAAAACAACACAAATTGATCCATAAACCAATGATGATTGTGAAGAAAAATTTAGAAATTAGAAACCTGGGGATAAATAACTGGAAACATAGAATAATAGGTGGTGTCCTGAGCACAGAAAAACAAAAATTCTTGGCATAATGCCAAGGAAATTCTTGGCATGATAGAAGTGGAGTAAGAATACAATTCTCCTATGGTCCTTTTTGTTTTATCATTTGATCATTTTCATTGTGTTTTAATGGGTTTTGCCAATTATTTGAGAGGTATAAAAATGAAAAACGACTCTCTTCCCCAACCCCCTATGTGTTTCTAAACAGATAAATGACTCTCAAAACAACAAAAGAACGGGGAAACATGAATTGAATTGGAATGAAAGGTCACACCAGTACATGGCCTAGCTTGGGAGGGCCACCACAGTCTACAACTAGCTTGGGGATGTCATCACAATCCATGGCCAGTCCTAGATGGCTTATACAGTCACCACCCAGCCATTAGAGGGCTTACACAATAATTCTCGACTTCTAGACGGTATATACAGTGATAGCCCAGCCTAGGAGGATCATACACAGTCATGTCCCAGCTACAAATAGGTCACAAACCAGGTATAGCTACCCCCAAAAATTGTAAAAATCTTAAAATAGCCCTAAAAATCCCTAAAACAGACCTTCCACCAACAGTCCAAGGGCTTCCTTTTCTTACCCTCGACACCCTTTCTATGGAATTAAAAAAGAGGAGTGGCCAAGAAAATGAATAATCGGGCTGATGTAGACTAGAGAACTGACCTAGAAGTTGTGTGATCAAGTCGGTGTAGTGATAGAAGCTCTCAGAATGTGAACTCATCCATAGAGGTTGGAGAAAGTAATGCATTTTGTTGGATATCTGACATATATGCTATACTACCGCCATCTTCAATTCATTTATATGACTTTAGTCATGTCTATAGGGAGCACAATATGAGTGCAGACAGTTTATCCAAGGAAGCATTGAATATGAAGGTTGTCATCCTCTCCTTCTCGTAACTTTTAGAAGGATAAATCATTGAGGAAGGCATGATACCATTAATTTAATACATTTTTTATTCTTTCTACTATGGGATACATTAGCATCTTTCTTTTTTTAGCTGGGGATATAGATTTTGTTTTCATCCCCTCAGGGGTGTGTTTTCTCCACCATCGATGCCTCCTTGGATAAGTTGTTTGGGCTCCTTATGTTCTCTGTGTGGTATTGCTACTTCAGCCATCTTGGGATTGTGCATTCCGTCCCTCCCCTTGAGAAATTTTTTGATACTTAGTGATCTATACTCATTAATGGATTGACTTATTGTCAATACTATGTAAAAGTTACCTTTTATTCACTATTGAATATCAAGGAACACCTCTTTTTCTTCTGAAAAAAAGTTACAGAATATTTGCAAATGATTTTATCACATATATTGAGATCCATAAACTAGGTCTTTTATATGTTTGGGTGAGGAAACCAACTAAATTAAAATAGGTACACCTAAGAATATTGTAAAAAACAATAGTTTGTATTTTGAGATAAAAGGGCTGAAGCATTTGTTATGGAACGACTTGTTATCTATATCGTGTTAAATGAATATGCGATGAACTATTATACTAGGAAATTATTGATATTATTCAGGATAATGATATCACTATTATGTCATGCTTATAAGTCTTTCCAAGTTTTTTGTTGGTATTTTTCTATTATTTTCCAAATGTTTTTTCGGCCATGGTGTAGGTAGAACCAAACAGGTTTTTGTCAGACATGTCTTCCTCCAGCGATGGTAGTTTGGGAAGGCTAGAGGAAAGTGAGACATCTAGTAGGTCTACAAGGGCTAGATCAACTAGATTTCATAAGATCAGAAGAAAATTCAATAAACACATGGAATTTTTTCTCAGAGACGGGGGGGTCATGTTCCTATGATGATGAGACAATAGGAGACATCAAGGTGCACTTAAGGTACAAACACCTAGTGAAACAATGGGTACCTAGGGATCTTTCTCAAGTAAACACTGATTTTTGTGTGAATGAGAGGATATATAAAATTGCACTGTCGTCATTACGTGGATTGGGGTTGTTTTGCATGGATGGCATAAAGGTTGGATACGACAGATGTACAGAATTGATGGAGTATGTTGGACCTTCTTACAACTATAGCGATTGGATGCACCTTGTCCAATATACATGAAGTATGCGCAGATATGGGTTGTCAACAACTTATTTACAACTGAAAGACGAAGATCACAATAAAGGAGCAATGTTGTACATTGACAGAAGGCCAAAAATAACTAGGAATATTGCGGGAGTTATAAACAGTATACAACGACGGTCTATGCTTAAGCAACCCAACTGCATATTCGATGCACGTGAAGGAAAATGTTTCTTTGTATGTGCCATTAAATCAATAGTTGCTGGGGAAGAACTGCTTATTAATTACAATTTGAATCGTGTAGACACAAACACGGTTAATATGGTTGTGGTACATCCAACAATTTACCGAGCCTTTTATTAATTATTTTAGCATCTTTATTATTTTTTCGTTAGCATATAATTATAATTTTCTATTAAATTTCCTATGTTGACTTCGCAGGGAGGTGATGGGAGACTCATCACCCCGGTAGAAGGTGAGAGGAGTACATGATTAGAGAGGCAATAAGTATACATCAAAATGTTAAGTTTTAAAATTGTTTTAGTGATTATTTTGGTTTCGTTAAGTGATTTTTAGTATGTTTTTTTATTGAGGGTTCTGTCAGGGGCACCTCCCTCACAGTAGATGTTATTAGACCTACCTCAAGGTGGTAGGTATACATCGATATTGCCATTGTAAAAATTTAGGATGGACAAACATATCTATCGTTATGTATTTTTAATAGTATATTTGGTTCATTTATATAATCTTATCTATTTTCCATGCAGAGTGTTGATCAGGGAAGACAACCGACAATTGATTAGACAACTGTAGCATCAAGGCAACATGTAGACATGAATGTAATTCTACATTTTAAATACTGTAAAATTGTACACATGTATAATGTGTAGCATAATGTTCATTTTGTTATGTATTTTTTCGTTTTTATGTCTGCATTCATTATGATAATGTTGTCTACTTTTTTGTAGGTTGATGATCGTGGAAAGTCCCCAGCTATTGATCAGATGACTCAAGCCTCGAGGAAACAGTAAACCTAAATGTTTATTTTGTTATGAATTTTGGAGTTTTTACATACTACGTTCATTATGATAATGTTCTATATTTTTTTGTAGGTGGAGGATCGGGGAAAGTCCCCAGCTATTGATCAGACCACACGCTCGTCTAGGCATCAAGTAAACCTAGATGTAATTCTAGGAATCTATCATGATAGACAATTTTTGTTAATACAATTTTTTTGCGCAGACTATTTCTTCAAAGACTAAGCAATGTTTTATATATTTTTGTTGCAGACAGGAGATTCGGTTTATGAAACACCAACTCAATAGTATTTATAGTTTGATGTCTACCAGTTGATGAAAGATAGTGAAATTAGTACGTCTGTAGACCCGTTGAAGGTGCTACAGAAGACCACGGAAAAACAAAATGAGGAACTTGTTGAATTGTCATTGACATTTCCACAAACAGAAGAGATCAAAGAAAAGATTCAATTGTTGATCCAGAAATGTCGATAATTGAGAGTAAGTTCCAGAATAATAATGTAAATTCATTTAGTACTTTATAATTTTTAATTTTATATGATATTGAACTTATAATGCAATGGTTTATATTTACAGGAAATTATTCAGTTTAAAATTGGTGGTGAAGGCTTTGTTGGTCCCAGTGACCAAACCATTCCACACACACCACATACTACTCCCTTTTTTTCCACTGAACAACCAGAAACACAATCTGCAACACCCACAAGGCCAGCAAAGGGTGCACACGATGTTGACCGACCCACAACAAATGCGACAGAAGAAGGGGTGGATGCAAGGTTAGATACTAATGCTGATGCTGAAACAACATTTCTTGGATATTCTCATGTCACTAGCACTAGTTCAATGGTGACAACATTTTTGGTGAACGATGAACTCATTCCAATAAAGATAGAGAATATTCCAGGTGATTATAGATTGTTCAATTTAGTTTTTATAATTTGTTTCTAATATACTCATAATATCTTTTAATGTTGACTAATGAGTGCATTATTGTTTTGTAGGAAATGATGTATTTTATAAAAATCTAAATGATTTGTCCTTGGAGATCTTCGAGCCCACCATCCACACAAGGTGGGACAGACATGCAAAAGCTTTAAAGGACAAGCTGACTAATCTCTTGGGTGGTCTGTTTGGAAAAGATACCTTCGATACATCGAAGGTCCTATAGAAGGATGGACAACATCTGAAGATTGTCCGAGACTAGTATAGGGTTCACCCAGAAAATAACCCTAGGTATGAGCGCCCTCCGATGATTCCATCAAGGGAGTGGAAAGCCCTGGTGGAAGATGCAAAAGAGAAGGGTCTGAGAAGAGCAGGAAAGATACCACCAGGAACAGGGAGGTATGCAATACATTACAAAATGCAATAGTAAGCCTTATTATTATTAATTTTTATATTGAATTTGGAACAATGACTAACGTAATTCAACACTTAATTAGGTTGTCAGACACATCAAAGGCCACCAAGGAAAGAATGGAAAAAATTGGTCAACACAAGCTTGGGCCTAGTGGTTATTCGAATTTGGCTGCCCAATATGTAAGTATCGAAAATCTGATACTACATCCAAATAATATATAGAAAATTATTTTCGTTTTATTTTGGCAAAACATGTAAAATTAATGACATCATGCAAAAGTGCATGCCGACCAATTCAAAGAATTTCCCACTGAGGAAGACATGAAGCTTGGCTTCGAACAGGGATTTGACGACGTTGTTGAACGCCGAAGAAGCTTGTTAGGGCATACTGTACGATCTTCTGTTGATCCATCTGGTGCACAGGTATATAAAAAATATCTAGTTTAATCACAATTTATTAATTCTCATGCAATTTATTCGTTATAAAAAATGAACATAAATTATTTATTCCTTTTTTAGCAGGAAAGTAATGATCCCGTTAATGTCGAGGATGTACACCAACCAGATGAAGATCATGCTTCAATTTCTGGTAATGGATTTATTAATATGCTATTGTTTTGTATAGATAATTGCAGATGATGAACATTAATTATAATTCTCCACGATTCAACTACAGAGCATGTAGATGCAGATTACATTGAATAGGTCGAGCCTGTACAGGATAATGATGAACATGATGATTTGCCCATTCTAGGTAAAAAAACACCTTTGTAATATTTTTTTTTAATGAATTACTTATATTTATAAAAATAAAATAAATTAATGAAACATTTTGACACGATTGCAGAAATTCATAGCCCCTCTCTGCAAGTTCAACCTTGCGAGCAGCCTAGGAGGGAGACCGATGAGAAGATTCCAGAAGATGCGCTTCTGGCTAAATATGTAAAGAGAAGAAAAGTTAAAAAGAAGTGACTAAATAAATTTTGAGTAATTCTTGTTTATAATAAAAAAAATTACTTGGTTTTTTCCTCTATTTCATGAATGAATGGTTAAATGAATTTTTTTATCAGCTATTGACTAAATGAATGGCTTAATGAATGTTTTTTTCAGCTATTGAATGATTGAATGGTTTATTGAATGATTTAACAAATGGTTTAATGAAAGCTTCTTTCACCTATTGAGTGAAATAATTTGCAGTAAATATTTATTTACAAGTAGATGCATTGGGTTTGGGGAATTGAGAGTGATGTGAGGGGGGGTTGAGGGGCCATAAGAGCTTCCACCTTCACATGGTTGGTCCTATTTAGTATAGAATATTAAATTATTCTCGACACAGAGAGGATCTCAATGAATGGGAAGGAAGAATACATTTCAAAAAATCATTTATATAATTGTAGTGTTTAAATTTTACTATTGCTATTTGACCCCTCAATTCCAACTTGTTACAGATAGCATTGAGAAACATTTTCATAGTTAAGAGGCAAGAAATGGCGTTTTGATGTGATCGATGGCCTTATATACATAGTGTTTTTGGTTCTCCATGTTTTATCAAGTGATCTATTATTAACAATTGTTGGATAATAACTCCCGAATTCATCTATTCCATTGCAAAATCATTTATTTATACATTAAATATGCTGGTTGAGTTTCATCTTCCGACCAGCCTTTTCAGCTTCCTACATAACTATTCATTTTCCTTTATTTATTTACAAAATATAATCTCGATGGATTATATTCCAACAATCCCCCCTTAATCCAAAGGGGTGTTAGTAAGTCCGAGCATGTTTCTGAATCTTTCATTTTTTTCTCGTCCAAGCGCTTTGGTGAAGATGTCTGCAACTTGATCATTTGTGGAACAATGTCGAAGATGGACTGTCTTGGCCTCTGCATGATGTCAAATCAAATGATACTTTGTGTTGATGTGTTTGGTTCGATCATGGAATCTGGGATTCTTAGCCAGCTTGATTGCAGAAGTATTGTCGATCAATAATGGAGTGGAGTTCTCTTGTTTTTCTTGCAAATCTTCAAGTATCTTCCTGAGCCATACTATTTCTTTCGTTGCTTCAGCTGCAGCCACATATTCTGCTTCTGTTGTTGAATCTTTCAGAACTAACTGTTTGCGTGATCTCCATGAGACAGCTGCTAATCCAAGACTCATAGTGTATCCAGAAGTTGATACTCCTGTCTCCTTTTCGCCATCAAAATCTAAGTCTGAGTACCCAATAAGTTTGAAGTCATCCACTTTAGAGTACTTGAGTCCAATGTCTTGAGTCCCCTTCAAGTATCTTAGAACTCTTTTTGCAGCTGACCAGTGTCCTTCACAAGGTTTATGCATGAACCTTGAAAGTATACCAACAACATAAGAAATATCTGGTCTAGTTGTTGTAACGTAGATAAGACTTCCTACAAGTTGTCGATACTTGGTCGCATCCTCATATTCTTTTCCTTCGCTCGATGTGAGCTTCATTTTCTGTTCCATTGGAGTAGAGATAGGGTTGCATTCTGTCATGCAAAATTTGTTTAGTAGTTCTCCAACATAT
>LPNX010587048.1:158373-185650 GCA_001517045.1 Pseudotsuga menziesii
AACAGCATTGAGTGCACCATATTCATTATGGTTCTGTTCATTCTTTCTGCTACACCGTTTTGTTGAGGATTGTAGGGAACTGTAGTCTGATGTGCAATTCCATGTTGGCGAAGATAATATTCAAAAACATTTGAAGTGTATTCTTTCCCATTGTCAGTACGAAGGGTACCAATTTTAGATTGTGCTTGTTTTTCTATCAATGCATGAAAGTCCTTGAATGTTTGAAATGCTTCTGATTTTGTCTTTAAACAATAAATCCAGCACATTCTTGAGTAGTCATCAACAAAGGTCATAAAATACTTATTCCCATTGGAAGAAGGAGTTGGCATTGGGCCACATAAATCAGAATGCACTAATTCTAATTTCCTACTTGCTCTGAAATTAGATTCATGGAATGGTATCTTACTGTGTTTCCCTAATATACATGCATCACATTTTCTCTTCTCTTTGGGAATGGTGGGCAAACCAAATACACCATTCTTTCTCAATAAACGAAGACTGTTATAATTCAGATGACCAAATCTTGCATGCCACAATAAACTTGATGACAAATTACCTTCTCCATGCTGAGAGAGGTAGGCATAGTTCTGAACTCTTGTAGATGAACCCTTTAGCTTCAGCAGCTTCCCATCTTCGTATCTAGTCATGATGACTTGGTTGTCAGAGGACTTTCTTATTTCTACGATTCCATCAAACATGTGGATGGCCCTGGCCTTGCTGTCGAATCTCCACCAAGGACAGCAGGCTTCTCTGCAACTCTGGAAGATAAAGAACATTCTTCAACAAGAAATCAGGGAATCCAGGCATCTTCAGCCGAATGGTGCCCATTCCCTTTGATTTAAGACTTGACTTATCTGCAAAGTAAACTATGCCATTTATTGTTTCATTAAGTTCTTGAAAACAGTCTTTTCTAAAAGTCATGTGTGATGTTGCACCAGTATCAAGTAGCCAACAATCTTTGTAAGATGAAAGGGAAGTCATTTCATTAATACCAAGATTACAATGTGCAACAATACAATGAGCAGAAAATGAAAATTTACTAGCATCTTGGTTTTTTTTGTCATCTTTCTTCTGGTTATGTCTGTCTTTGATGGAGTCCCACGAAGCCCAACAATGATCTGCTGTGTGTCCAATCTTTCCACAATGCTTGCACTTCAAATCTGATCTTTTGCTGGAATTGTCTCTGCCCCCTCTACCTTTGAAATTTCTTCTTCCTTGTCCTCTCTTGCTGCAATCTCCCTTGGAAGGGTCTTTGGACCGATTCTTTGTTTTCTGAACAAAGTAAAGGGATTTTTCAACAAGCTCGCTTAATTTCTTGATCTTTCTAGACCATTTTGGATATGTTTCCTTGCCAGTGAGGACATCACCAACAATAGATGCAAAATAGTGCATCTTCAATCTGGAACTTGAAACTTACACAATACTTGAAAGAAAAATATGGAATGCAAGTTTATGTTCTTGCTCCTTTGCAAGTTACAAAAATGATTCTGTAGCTTATTATACAATTTTGCAACCTATTACAAATAATTGCACAACTTCTTAAAATAGTTCTGCAACACTATCTAAGTAGCTGTAGAGTGTTATTACATTCAATATCTGTATTTCTTATGAGATTTTAAGAATACATTTACACTTTGTTCAACAGTTACAAAAAATATTGTAGCAGAATAGTGCAGGTTGCAGCAGTATACTTCACAGTTTGATTGCAACAACAAAGTTGGTGACACAGGCAGTCTCTAACTTGGTCTCCAGTCACAACAATATATTCACACCCAAAAGAAAACAACGCCAGGTCTGGATAGACTCAAGACGCAGGTAGCTCCATGCAGGCAGCTCCACGCAGCCGAATACAGGAGTGAGCTACTTCACTCACGTTCAGGCTCGGTCTTCACTTCTTCCACAAGCAATCTTGTGGTGGGGAGAGCACTGGTTCTCAACTACAATCTTCAAGTGGATGTGAATAACTCCAAGGCGAGATTCAAAATCGAAACCTTCATGTGACTGAGTAAAATCTTATTTCTTCATAAAATATTATCATCTTCTTCACTGAAGTTTTCTCCATGCATTGAGAAATGTGCGACTCTTCACAACTGATACAATATATTTCTTCCACCAATGATCTTCGGTCACCAGTCTGCATAGAGTTCGCAAGAGCAGAATGGCTCTGGACTCAACATGACTTCACTCTTTATGATGCAAACAAATGATCGTAATAGGAATAACGTAGCTTCCACACAATCAAAATGTGATCTGGAAAGTTCCTGTACACTTGGTAGGAGCTACACATATACTCTTATGGATTTAAACACGATTCAAATCGAGTCTGTGAGTGGATGGCAGTCACAAAATGAACTTTAATTGTAACAAGCTGCATAGGTAGATACAAGAATGGAGTATGTAAATTTCTCTCGGAGTGATGGGTTGTATAGACACAAGGGTGTTTCAAACAAAATGCACTTAAAACATTATTTTCAGATAGATGGATTCTTGGTACCATAAAGATACCCGCAGCTACAAAGAAAGCTATCGGAAATGAAATGGTAGTGTGAAATTAGGGTTATGTGAGTTACATACTCAACCATTTGGGTAATCAAACAATACAACAAATTAAGGAAATGGTCCTTCTCATACCTCAAAAGTAGGTTTGAATACTGTAACGCACATAATGAATGCGCTCAATATAGGAGAGAAACACACAAACTGTCGAGGAATAGGTAAGTTGGCAGCAAAATAATTCAACCATTTTGGAAGAGTGCAATCAAAACTTGCATACATTTGAGTGGAGTAATTAATAACGTAGCAGCTATCAAAATGCAGGATCGAAATGATCTCTCATACCTCAAATTAAAACTGTTGCAGAATAACACATGTATTGAAGGCACACAGGAGAGACTAGTGGTGCCAGACAGACAACTTGTAGGCAGCCTGAAACGAATTTGGAAGAGGGCAGAACGAAGGTCTGGCAGACAGAATGCCAGGACTGAAATGCAGCCAGGAGTTATGGCATGTGGTGCTCTGATACCACTGTTGGATAATAACTCCCAAATTCATCTATTCCATTGCAAAATCATTTATTTATACATTACATATGCTAGTTGAGTTTCATCTTCCGACCAGCCTTTTCAGCTTCCTACATAACTATTCATTTTCCTTTATTTATTTACAAAATATAATCCCGACGGATTATATTCCAACAACAATTAATTTACTTAAATAATTGAATAGTATTGTAATTTACATTGTAATAGTATTGTATTTATTTAGATTGTTTTGTTATTTTCATAAACAAACAAATATTTGTTTGATGGGTCCTAACATGAAATTATTGCAACAAGAAAAAAATTGAAGTATGTTGAATGATGTTTTGAAAGGTAAAGCAGAAGAAGACAGTGGGAAGCTCCACAAATCAAGGTATAATTATGTTTTTTTTATTTGATTGAACAGTGTATTAGGTATTTATGCATGTGCACACATGCACATGTAGTTGATGATGGTGATTACCATACATTCAGGCTAACTTTGTTCTATCTGATCTATAAACTTACCTTAATTAGTTTGATTTATCAAGTTGTTTACATGATTGAATAAGTTGGAAAAGAAACTTCTAATTTTTATGAGTTAGTAAGTTGTAGAATCCAGTCTTTTCACAAATATTTTTTAAAATAGATCTATTGTATTTGTAGGCCAAGAAGTCCAAGAGAGTACTTTTATAATGTATATATATATATCATTTCCTTTATGTCATTCCAGTAGTAGCATTAGAGTATGGTATTGGTGAGCTGTTAGAAAACCCTATTATTTGCTTGAGTGTATTAGGGTGGGGCCAAGATTCTTTTTGGGTTTACCATCCATAAAATGATGAAACTCTTCTTGCTAGTGCAACATCTCAAGGCCAGTGCCTTGCCAATTTCGTGGAGAAATTATACTCCTAAAATGCTCTGAATATTAGGTGAGAACGGCTCGCTGCCACTCCCCTCCCCCCTTATTTAATAGCCATCCTAGCCAGTAATTCAATCAGTGATCCCATCTATCCTATCCATCCATCCATCGATCCCAACAAGACCAGCAACACCATCCATCCCAATGAACCCATCCATCCTATCTATGAAGATCAACAACCATTGAAGGGTTATCTTCCCAACTTACCTCATGATGCTATTTTGTTGGTTATCTTCTTCCCAAGGTAGGATTGTTGATGATGGGCTTAATCACCTACAAGGTGTCATCCATCATCGTCTTTACCATTTAAAAAAATGTATATACTATATATACATTATATTCCCCAGTTTCATATACAAGTCAGGGTAGCATGTCTACAGGTATTGTCAATTTGGCCACCTCAGTACCAAAGGAGAACTCACTGTATCATTGCTCTTCATTAGATTTAGATATTTTGAGTTGTGATAGGTTAGTCAATGCTACAACTAACGGAAGAAAAACAACATTGCATGCTTCTGATGATGCCTCAAGTAAAGAGAAGTGCTTGATAGGTTCAAGGTTTACTGGCTTCGGGAATGGTACTTTTGACAAGAATTCTATCTCTGCCACAATAAATAGTAAAAGCTTGTTAGGTGGTAAAAGTGCTAGTGCTTCGTTGTCTAACAGTGTAGCATGGAAAATGTATTTAGATGGTCAGGAATCAATCCTCCTCCCAGTGCATGGACAAGAAAGGGTATCTATTTGTACATCTATTGTTTCGTAGTCCCCTCAATAGCCCTCTAATTCATTTTCTTCTATTCCTCACGAAATGATACATTATATGAGACATGAGGTAGTTCCTCAACAAAATCAGCATATATATTCTCTTGTTCTTCCAAAAGGCCAAAAAATGTGTCAGCAAGTGAGTGGATCATCACCACTGGTAAGGAAGCAACACTTTGACAACCCTATTATTCCTGGAACTTAGAAAACAAATGGAACAGGCTCCCAACTCCCAAAAGCAGTTTCTGTGTAGCTAGAAACAATGGTCATTTTAGTTCTGCATATTAAAAACGAACACAAAATACATATGCTTAAAATTCATGATTTTTTTATTTGGCCACATGCCAAAAAAAATTATTTATGTAACATTTTGCATGAGTTTCTTTTGCTAAGATCAATTAATTAAGAACTATTTAACTACATGAGCACCATCAATTCTTTGGGCACATTGGGTTCTGATAGTGTCCATCCTTGTCTAACTTCCTTAGGAAAAAAAAATTGTGTTCCCAAAGTAGTAGGCTCAGGAGGCTAGTATTGATCAATTTAATATCAAGGAACATCATCCCGTGGTGAATTCATCCATCTCCCAAGTCCATCTGTCACCCAAGTGGAAGTAGTGTTCAAAATTCTATCTTAATGTATGGGTTCTAATAATTTTTGTTCGTCTCCAGCATCTTTAGAAAAAAAATGTTGTGATCCCAAAGCAGCAGGCTGAGGGAGCCAGTAATGATCAAGTTAGTATCAAGGAGCAGCATCCAATAGTGGATTCATCTATATCCGAAATACATCTATCGTCAAATGGAAACTGTGGTCAAACTTCTTCATCTACAATTAAAAGTATGGATTCTGTTAGTGCCCGCCACATGCCATCTACTTCAGGGAAATAATTTGCTTGCTTACACATAGAGGAAGTTAGTATTGATCAAATTAATATTAAAGAGAAGCATCCAATGGTGGATTCATTTATCTCTCAAGTGCATCAGTCAACACATGGAAACCTTTCAAACTTCTAACTCTTTAAGTAAGATTAATATAAAATCAGATAAGACTCAGATAAGACAAACCATTCTCAGACCAACAATACCGACGGTTGGAGGTTGTGGATAAAGGAAACCCATTTAATGTCATTAAGAAGATTTTAGAATTTGCACCAACAACTGCTTTGTTGCAGTTAATCACATATTCAGGTTGGCTCTCTCTCTCTCTCATTCTAATAATGTTGATATGTTAAGTGCATGAAACACTGATTACTTGGCTACCCTAATATTAAAAGGTGTTGAATTTTGAGTCTCTGAATATTAATATATATTTATTCATCACCTCAATTTTCTTATTGTTTTATCTGTTTCTTAAGTTATCTTTTGGGACCATTTTTTATGGTATACATTTCATTGTCTTTGTTATTGAATATGTTAGTGATATATTTTCTAGTTGTGAGCTAACATAGCTCACTTTTATCACAAAGGATGGAAACTTTCTTAAAGGAAAAATATTAGACTATCCTATTTATATTGTTAGTCATAAATAACTATATTTGAATTCATAGATGGGATACATGTTTTATTATGTATGGAAGATGGAAAGCACGTGGGAGAAAAATAAATTGATGCATAGTTGATTCAAAGGAGTGATATGCTCAAAGTATACCCAAGTTCAAAGGCCCCAGCTGATGGAATAGTAGTATGGGATTCCAACCATGTCAATCATAGTATGATTACTAGTGGGTCAGCACCAATGTCAAAGGAGGTTGGGGGGACAATCATAGGAGACACTATGAACTTAAAAGGGGATATTCACATTCAAGTGACAACAAGTAGGTTCAGATGTTTCTTTATCTCAGATTGTTCATTTGGTTGAGAAAACTCAAATTGCTAAAGCCCCAATTCAGAAGTTTGTTGATTATGTAAGCTATTTTCAAACATATCTTTGTTAAATCTCATAAATTATATTGAACACAAGCCCTACTGTTTCTAAATTGGCCTTATGTTTTACAAACATTTGCAGAGAATACTAAGAAGTCATTTGGAAATAAGAAATCAAATTTTGATATTCATAATAAGATTAAGTAGTCTTTTCATTAAACATGTTGTTGTGTTGTACTTGTAGATTGCCAGTTTTTTTGTTCTTGTTGTTGTTGCATTGGATTTTGTGACATGGTTGGGATGGTAATATTTTTCAGATCCCTTCCTAACATAATTTTACTTCAATGCATACGTTCTTATAATTTTATTTTCTTTGTATGTTTTATTTTTTATGTAAAAGAACAATTGAACAAGTTGATTACTTTAGTGCCCTCTTTCTGTAGGTATCTTGATGGAGTACTTGATTCCTATCTGAAAGAATGGCTACCACCCTCTAGTAATTACTTTGTTCTTGCACTTATGTTTGTTATCTCAGTTCTGGTCAGGGTAGGAAGTTGATGCTTATGAGAATGATGGGTGTGGTCAAGAAGGTCCTTAACAATCACGAGTATATAATATACTTCTTGCAGACAAAATAAGAGATGATATTTAATCATGCCAAACTACTCCCCCATCTCGAATTCATAGATAACAAATGAATTGAAGCTTCCAACGTATGCACATTACTTCTCTTCTTTCACTTCATGAGAATTGGTAGTGTTTTTTTAATGAATGACGGGATTTTTTCCCTTGGCTTAGTCCTCAAATGGATAAAGTTATTTTAAGTTTGTTGTTTTCCAATTGTTTTCTGATTTTTATGTAATGTTTATTTCTTATTTATTCCGTTGTCCATGATACCATGTTCTAGTCTGGCATACTTTTTGATTTGTCTGTGGACTTCTAAGTGGATGTTACTTTGTTGGGACCTTTGTCAAACAGGACGCTGAGGTTCAAATGTTTTCCTTTATAACGACTATTATTGGTAATCTACCCAATGTTATCGATAGGATATTCTTCCTAAGTTGTGAATATTAGACAGGGAAGCAATCAAGGGGAGGGTTAAGTATGGGTTTAATGATTGTCACAATGCTTTATCTGTCATCTTAAATTTCCTAGAGACCTTTCAAGTATTTTAGCATTTTTCATGCTTCAAGCGAACTCGGTGAATAAAAAACAGATCTAGTTAATAACATGCTTTGGATAGTAGCATAATTAGGACCCATAATTACAATAACCATTTGCGTTGAAGAGGGTAACCAAAGTACGAGGGCACCCATGATGACTTGTAAATAAGATCGATATACATAACTTGGATTTATATTGGTTTCTAGTGATCTTTTGTGTTATCAATTTATGGAGCCATGTTTATAATGTGTACATATACGTCTATAACAAAGTGTAAATTAAATTGTATTTTGCTATAATGAGTTTGCATAAGTTGGTAATTAGTCGTCAATGATAGGTATATGAATATGCTTCCTCTCTTTATCTGTGGAAATATGAAAGAGCTTATTTTGTTTTATTTTAATATGTTTAATTTTAGATATCTAGTTTTTGAGTTTAGCAGTGTACAAGGTAGTTATTTTTGAGTTTAGCAGTGTTCAAGGTAGTTATGTAATGTTTCAGTAAGTTTTAAATTTTTAGGGTTTTTTTAAATATTTTAGATTTTATGGAGTAAGTATTCTACTAAAGAGTTGGATTTTCATTAAGCTTACTAAATATTATGGATTCGATGGGATTACTATAAATGTGAATAATAGGCTTTCTTGACATGCATTTGACTTGTGTGTTCAAACTTGATTTTAATCTGATTTAGGGATAAATCTTAATAATTTTGTAGGTCAATTGGGTGTAGCTTGAGTAGTTGAGAGAAAAGTTGTTATCCTCCCTGACTTGGGTTCAAATCTTATTTTCAAACATGCTTGCTCTCTCCTTGAGCAAATTGTTGACTGTTGACCTGGACTTGAGCATTAAAGATATGGTTTACCCTAGGTACCATCACTGGAATGAGGGGAAGTACCCAATGGGCTTCGTTGGGAAATAGATTATGCCAAAATAAATTCCTAATAATTTTAATGTTAACAGCATGTAATTAGGGGTAAACTATCTATTAATACTTGGTCCTCCAATACCATTCATATTATTATTGTGCAACCAAACACCTTGAGTTCACACTTCCTTATCTAGTTGTCAAAGGTTTGTTCTATGTGTGTCGACTTAGCTTTAATTGTGTGTTTTGTCACGTCTATTGGTGTGGCTTTAATTATTGTCTGTCATCTTGTTGAGTCAATTTTCTCAATATTTTATTACCTTTCCTTTTCAATGTTTTCCTGGTGCCAAAAACAAGTTGTGGCATAGATGGAGATGGTAAGGTATTGGCAGAGAAAAAAAGGGGACGTCTGAGCATTGATGTATTGTAATACCTTTGTTTTGACCCTTTTGACCTAAGATCAAATTATGTATAAATTTTAAATAAGCGTTTATAATGATGAATTGAAAAATATAGCTGAGCTGAACATGAAAGAATTAGCGATCTGAGGTGTGATTAAGCTAAAAAGAGGGAGGAAAGCATTGATCCATGGTAGATGAGATGAGTGTTTTTGTAAATTTTAGGGATGGTAAAGAGTATGAAGGTGGAAGGCCTTTATTGGGGCATTAATTTCCACAACATCGATGCAGAGGATATATTTCCAATCCCTTATCTAGGCATCGAGAGCACCTAGGACATTATAAAAAAGATGGTGCATCTAGAGAATGGAACAATGGATGATTGGAACACGTTTGCAACTAAGAAGGACAAGCTCCCATGGCCATTGCTTGTGTTTCCATGTACCTTTGCAATTGATATTATTTTTTTCCTATGGAAAATATGATGCGCTTGGGCATCTTCCATGAGAAAACTCTAAACATGATGAGAGAATTATATTCTTATTAAAGAAAACATAACCTCCTAGAAATTTTTATTTCTATTATGTTCGAAAACAGAAAAATCTAAAGTTGTGTTGGTAACTTGGAATGGTTACCACCATATTATAGGGTGTGTGCCAACCCTTTGACACAACATTTGTAAGGCAAGTGTTTGAAGAAACATTTTCTCAACAAGTGTTTGTTGAAACTCCTTTTATAAATAATCCTTCTAGATGGCCTTAATTTGAGAGAGTTTCAATATCAAGGAAAGTTTCTAGAGTATGGTCAAATGACTTGGTGGGAAAAGCTTAATCTTGTGGGTGACTCCCATGACTTTTGTGGTAGGTATAAAGAATAAATTGGAGCGCATACATACATTCTCATGGATCGATGACACCTTCCTTTTGAGGGAAAATAGGAAAAAGAATCTACAATGTCCGATGAAGACCGCAATTTCTGGGTTTTTTAAATATACAGAAGACCGCAATTTGAAGAAAAAAAACACAGACTCCCATCGGTTATTTGAAAGCATGTGACCCTCGTCTGACGAAGTTTCCATATCTCTGACAATGGTGATCCGATGAGGGTGTCATTGCAAATTCGATTAAGACACGTCAGTTATTCGCCATCATAGGGCCCTCATCCGACGAAGTCATCATAACTCCAACAAGAGACATCCGACGATTGGTCATCGCAAATTTGACTACGACGCATCAAAAATCGACAACCCCTCTTGTGAAAATTGACAGAATTTACAAAGGAAGTGGCATAAATTTGACAAGGATATGTTGGACATCTGACAACCAGTAGTCGCAAATTTGACAATTATACGTTGGAAAACCGACACCCCTTTGTCTCCAAATCAACGGCATAAACCCAAATTTTTACAAAGGAAGTGGCCCACCTTCAACAAGGAGCAGTCGGAAGTTCGACCACAAAGGTGTCGAAAATTCGACGACTTAGTGGTGAAAGACGTCGGCATAATAGCTTCTTACGCTGTTGAAAATTCGATGGGATTTGGTAGGTCATCGAATATACCGACGACAAAAAAGATGCGCTTGTTGAATAACCAATAGGTATATGTCGAATTTCAGATATGAAATCCGTCGGATTTTGGGCCTAAATTCTGTTGTGGGTCTACACTAGGGGGATTATTTGGTTGTTGTCTCATGCTAGGATCATTTTAAAATCCATCAAAATTCTTTACCCCTTCCTTCTATCTTGATGGAGTGGGGGAATTCAAGGGATAGTCTCGATAAATATGGCCATGTTCACGACACTTTTTGCAGTTAAAGGACACATGCTCATGATCAATGGTTTGGACACATTCATTATATTCATGGGTCAAGCATATGGTTTTTGATAGGGCCTTGGATATACTCATATAGACGTAGATCCAAGCGTATGAAGTTACCGACCGGATCTTGTAATGTCAAAAACCCTAACAAATGAGCCAGTGTGTTGCTCCTCCCAAACATCCCATTAGAGAGAGTACATGTGAAGAAAAACAAGAGCATGCAATAATTCCTCCATATTTAGGTTGAAGCACTCCATCCAGTATTTAAGGTATAGCCCTCGGCGAGTTGAAGAAATAAGGGCCAGTGTCAAAATTCTATCTCGATCCTCTAGGATTGAGAAAATGATTGTAAATAAACATTTGGAGCCTAATTGAAGATTGTAGTATGCTATTGGTTTCCATCTGGAGTTGATCCACCAAACCAAATATTTCTCTTTTGTCCATATTCCAAGAAATTTTCCAATAATCGCACAATCCTTCATGTATTGGATACACGCATTTATGATACCAGAGGTAACTATATAATTTGGGATTTGAGATGATTTGGGTATGCATCTACTCGATCTGTATCTTTGGGCGTCATCCTTGGGTAAAGCCTCGTCCCACGTTAATCCTAAAGAACTTTTGATTAGTTCTTGTTTATAATAAAAAAATTTACATGGTTTTTTCCTCTATTTCATGAATGAATGGTTAAATAAATTTTTTCATCGGCTATTGACTAAATGAATGGTTTAATGAATTTTTTTTCAGCTAATGAAAGCTTCTTTCACCTATTGAGTGAATTAATTTGCAGTAAATAGTTATTTGCAAGTAGATGCATTGGGTTTGGGGAATTGAGAGTGATGTGAGGGGGGGTGGAGGGGCCATAAGAGCTTCCACCTTCACATGGTTGGTCATGTTTAGTAGAGAATATTAAATTATTTTCGACACAGAGAGGATCTCAATGAATGGGAAGGAAGAATACATTAAAAAAAATCATTTCTATAATTGTAGTGTTTAAATTTTACTATTGCTATTTGACCCCTCAATTCGAACTTGTTACAGATAGCGTTGAGAAACATTTTCATAGTTAAGAGGAAAGAAATGGCATTTTGATGTGATTGATGGCCTTATATACATAGTGTTTTTGGTTCTCCATGTTTTATCAAGTGATTTATTATTAACAATTAATTTACTTGAATAATTGAATAGTATTGTAATTTACATTGCAATAGTATTGTATTTATTTAGATTGGTTTTGTTATTTTCATAAACATACAAATATTTATTTAATGGGTCCTAACATGAAATTATTGCAACAAGAAAAAAATTGAAGTATGTTGAATGATGTTTTGAAAGGTAAAGCAGAAGAAGACAGTGGGAAGCTCAACAAATCAAGGTATAATTATGTTTTTTTTATTTGATTGAACGGTGTATTAGGTATTTATGCATGTGCACACATGCAGATGTAGTTGATGATGGTGATTACCATACATTCGGGCTAACTTTGTTCTATCTGATCTATAAACTTACCTTAATTAGTTTGATTTATCAAGTTGTTTACATGATTGAATAAGTTGGAAAAGAAACTTCTAATTTTTATGAGTTAGTAAGTTGTAGAATCCAGTCTTTTCACAAATATTTTTAAAAATAGATCTATTGTATTTGTAGGCCAAGAAGTCCAAGAGAGTAATTTTATAATGTATATATATATCATTTCCTTTATGTCATTCCAGTAGTAGCATTAGAGTATGGTACTGGTGAGCTGTTAGAAAACCCTATTCTTTGCTTGAGTGTATTAGGGTGGGGCCAAGTTTCTTTTTGGGTTTACCATCCAAAAAATGATGAAACTCTTCTTGCTAGTGCAACATCTCTAGGCCAGTGCCTTGCCAATTTCGTGGAGAAATTATACTCCTAAAATGCTCCGAATATTAGGTGAGAAGGACTCGCTGCCACTCCCCTCCCCCCTTATTCATTAGCCATCCTAGCCAGCAATTCAGTCAGTGATCCCATCCATCCTATCTAGCCATCCATCGATCCCAACAAGACCAGCGACACCATCCATCCCAGTGACCCCATCCATCCTATCTAGGAAGATCAACAACCATTGAAGGGTTATATTCCCAACTTACCTCATGATGCTATTTTGTTGGTTATCTTCTTCCCAAGGTAGGATTGTTGATGATGGGCTTACTCACCTATAAGGTGTCATCCATCATTGTCTTTACCATTTAAAAAAATGTATATACTATATATACATTATATTCCCCAGTTTCATATACAATTCAGGGTAGCATGTCTACAGGTATTGTCAATTTGGCCACCTCAGTACCAAAGGAGAACTCACTGTATCATTGCTCTTCATTAGATTTATAGATTTTGAGTTATGATAGGTTAGTCAATGCTACAACTAACGTAAGCAAAACAACATTGCATGCTTTTGATGATGCCTCAAGTAAAGAGAAGTGCTTTATAGGTTCAAGGTTTACTGGCTTCGAGAATGATACTTTTGACATGAATTCTATCTCTGCCACAATAAATAGTAAAAGCTTGTTAGGTGGTAAAAGTGCTAGTGCCTCGTTGTCTAACAATGTAGCATGGAAAATGTATTTAGCTGGTCAGGAATCAATCCTTCTCCCATTGCATGGACAAGAAAGGGTATCTATTTGTACAATTGTTGTTTCTCAGTCCCCTCAACAGCCCTCTAATTCATTTTCTTCTATTCCTCACGAAATGATTCATTATATGAGACATGAGGTAGTTCCTCAACAAAATCAGCATGTATATTCTCTTGTTCTTCCAAAAGGCCAAAAAATGTGTCAGCAAGTGAGTGGATCGTCACCACTGGTGAGGAAGCAACACTTTGACAACCCTATGGTTCCTGGAACTTAGAAAACAAACGGAACAGGCTCCCAACTCCCAAAAGCAGTTCCTGTGTAGCTAGAAACAATGGTCATTTTAGTTCTGCATATTAAAAACAAACACGAAATACATATGCTTAAAATTCATGATTTTTTTATTTGGCCACATGCCAAAAAAAATTATTTATGTAACATTTTGCATGAGTTTCTTTTGCTAAGATCAATTAATGAAGAACTATTTAACTACATGAGCACCATCAATTCTTTGGGCACATTGGGTTCTTTGGGCATTTTGTTCTATCTGATCTATAAAGTTACTTTAATTAATTTGATATATCAAGTTGTTTGTATGATTGAATAAGTTGGAAAAGAAACTTCTAATTTTTATGAGTTAGTAAGTTGTAGAATCCAGTCTTTTCACAAATATTTTTAAAAATAGATCTATTGTATTTGTAGGCCAAGAAGTCCAAGAGAGTAATTTTATAATGTATATATATATATATATATATATCATTTCCTTTATGTCATTCCAGTAGTAGCATTAGAGTATGGTCTTGGTGAACTGTTAGAAAACCCTATTCTTTGCTTGAGTGTATGAGCATGGGGCCAAGTTTCTTTTTGGGTTTACCATCCATTAAATGATGAAAATCTTCTTGCTAGTGCAACATTTCTAGGCCAGTGCCTTGCCAATTTCGTGGAGAAATTATACTCCTAAAATGCTCCGAATATTAGGTGAGAAGGACTCGTTGCCATTCCCCTCCCCCCTTATTCATTAGCCATCCTAGCCAGCAATTCAGTCAGTGATCCCATCCATCCTATCCATCCATCCATCGATCCCAACAAGACCAACAACACCATCCATCCCAGTGACCCCATCCATCCTATCTAGGAAGATCAACAACCATTGAAGGGTTATCTTCCCAACTTACCTCATGATGCTATTTTGTTGGTTATCTTTTTCCCAAGCTAGGATTGTTGATGATGGGCTTACTCACCTACAAGGTGTCATCCATCATCATCTTTACCATTTAAAAAAATGTATATACTATATATACATTATATTCCCTAGTTTCATATACAAGTCAGGGTAACATGTCTACAGGTACTATCAATTTGGCCACCTCAGCACCAAAGGAGAACTCACTGTATCATTGCTCTTCATTAGACTCAGAGATTTTGAGTTATGATAGGTTAGTCAATGCTACAACTAACGGAAGAAGAACAACATTGCATGCTTCTGATGATGCCTCATGTAAAGAGAAGTGCTTGATAGGTTCAAGGTTTACTAGCTTCGGGAATGATACTTTTGACATGAATTCTATCTCTGCCACAATAAATAGTAAAATCTTGTTAGGTGGTAAAAGTGCTAGTGCCTCGTTGTCTAACAGTGTAGCATGGAAAATGTATTTAGATGGTCAAGAATCAATCCTTCTCCCAGTGCATGGACAAGAAAGGGTATCTATTTGTACATATGTTGTTTCTCAGTCCCCTCAACAGGCCTTTGATTCATTTTCTTCTATTCCTCATGAAATGATTCAATATATGAGACATGAGGTAGTTCCTCAGCAAAATCAGCATATATCTTCTCTTGTTCTTCCAAAAGGCCAAAAAATGTGTCAGTAAGTGAGTGGATCATCACCACTGGTAAGGAAGCAACACTTTGACAACCCTATGGTTCCTGGAACTTAGAAAACAAATGGAACAGGCTCCTAGCTCCCAAAAGCAGTTCCTGTGTAGCTAGAAACAATGGTCATTTTAGTTCTGCATATTAAAAACAAACACGAAATACATATGCTTAAAATTCATGATTTTTTTATTTGGCCACATGCCAAAAGAAATTATTTATGTAACATTTTGCATGAGTTTCTTTTGCTAAGATCAATTAATTAAGAACTATTTAACTCCATGAGCACCATCAATTCTTTGGTCACATTGGGTTATGATAGTGTCCATCCTTGTCTAACTTCCTTAGGAAGAAAAAAATTGTGTTCCCAAAGTAGCAGGCTCAGGAGGCTAGTATTGATCAATTTAATATCAAGGAACAACATCCCATGGTGAATTCATCTATCTCCCAAGTCCATCTGTCACCAAGTGGAAGTAGTGTTCAAAATTCTATCTGAATGTATGGGTTCTAATAATGTTTGTTCGTCTCCAGTATATTTAGAAAAAAAATTGTTGTGATCCCAAAGCAGCAGGCTGAGGGAGCCAGTAATGATCAAGTTAGTATCAAGGGGCAGCATCCAATAGTGGATTCATCTATATCTGAAATACATCTATCGTCACATGGAAACTGTGGTCAAACTTCTTCATCTACAATTAAAAGTATGGATTATGTTAGTGTCCGTCACATGCCATCTACTTCAGGGAAATAATTTGTTTGCTTACACATAGAGGAAGTTAGTATTGATCAAATTAATATTAAAGAGAAGCATCCAATGGTGGATTCATTTATCTCTCAAGTGCATCAATCATCACATGGAAACCTTTCAAACTTCTAACTCTTTAAGTAAGATTAATATAAGATTAGATAAGACTCATATAAGACAAACCATTCTCAGACCAACAATACCGACGGTTGGAGGTTGTGGATAAAGGAAACACATCTAATGTCATCAAGAAGCTTTTAGGACTTGCACCAACAACTTCTTTGTTGTTAATCACATATTTAGGTTGGCTCTCTCTCTCTCTCTCTCTCTCTCTCATTCTAATAATGTTGATATGTTAAGTGCATGAAACAGTGCATGAAACACTGATTACTTGGCTACTCTAATATTAAAAGGTGTTGAATTTTGAGTCTCTGAATATTAATATATATTTATTCATCACCTCAATTTTCTTATTGTTTTATCTGTTTCTTAAGTTATCTTTTGGGACCATTTTTTATGGTATACATTTTATTGTCTTTGTTATTGAATATGTTAGTGATATATTTTCTAGTTGTGAGCTAACATAGCTCACTTTTTTCACAAAGGATGGAAACTTTCTTAAAGGAAAAATATTAGACTATCATATTTATATTGTTAGTCATAAATAACTATATTTGAATTCATAGATGTGATACATGTTTTTTTATGTATGGAAGATGGAAAGCACGTGGGAGAAAAATAAATTGATGCATAGTTGATTCAAAGGAGTGATATGCTCAAAGTATACCCAGGTTCAAAGGTCCCAGCTGATGGAATAGTAGTATGGGATTCCAACCATGTCAATCATAGTATGATTACTAGTGGGTCAGCACCAATGTCAAAGGAGGTTGGGGGGACAATCATAGGAGACACTATGAACTTAAAAGGGGATCTTCACATTCAAGTGACAACAAGTAGGTTCAGATGTTTCTTTATCTCAGATTGTTCATTTGGTTGAGACAACTCAAATGGCTAAAGCCCCAATTCAGAAGTTTGTTGATTATGTAAGCTCTTTTCAAACATATCTTTGTTAAATCTCATAAATTATATTGAACATGAGCCATAGTGTTTCTAAATTGGCCTCATGTTTTACAAACATTTGCAAAGAATACTAAGAAGTCATTTGGAAATAAGAAATCAAATTTTGATATTCATAATAAGATTAAGTAGTCTTTTCATTAAACATGTTGTTGTGTTGTACTTGCAGATTGTCAGTTTTTTTGTTCTTATTATTGTTGCATTGGATTTTGTGACATGGTTGGGATGGTAATATTTTTCAAATCCCTTCCTAACACAATTTTACTTCAAAGCATAGGTTCTTATAATTTTATTTTCTTTGTATGTTTTATTTTTTATGTAAAAAAACAATTGAACAAGTTGATTACTTTAGTGCCCTATTTCTGTAGGTATCTTGATGGAGTACTTGATTCCTATCCGAAAGAATGGCTACCACCCGCTAGTAATCACTTTGTTCTTGCACTTATGTTTGTTATCTCAGTTCTAGTCAGGGTAGGAAGTTGATGCTTATGAGAAAGATGGGTTTGGTCAAGAAGGTCCTTAACAATCACGAGTATATAATATACTTCTTGCAGACAAAATAAGAGATGATATTTAATCATGCCAAACTACGCCCCCATCTCGAATTCATAGATAACAAATGAATTGAAGCTTCCAAGGTATGCACATTACTTCTCTTCTTTCACTTCATGAGAATTGGTAGTGTTTTTTTAATGAATGATGGGATTTTTTCCCTTGGCTTAGTCCTCAAATGGATAAAGTGATTTTAAGTTTGTTGTTTTCCAATTGTTTTCTGATTTTTATGTAATGTTTATTTCTTATTTATTCCGTTGTCCATGATACCATGTTCTAGTCTGGCATACTTTTTGGTTGTTTCTGTGGACTTCTAAGTGGATGTTACTTTGTTGGGACCTTTGTCAAACAGGACGCTGAGGTTCAGATGTTTTCCTTTATAACGACTATTATTGGTAATCTACCCAATGTTATAGATAGGATATTCTTCCTAAGTTGTGAATATTAGACAGGGAAGCAATCAAGGGGAGGGTTAAGTATGGGTTTAATGATTGTCACAATGCTTTATCTGTCATCTTAAATTCCCCAGCGACCTTTCAAGTATTTTAGCATTTTTCATGATTCAAGTGAACTCGGTGAATCAAAAACAGATCTAGCTAATAACATGCTTTGGATAGTAGCATAATTAGGACCCATAATTACAATAACCATTTGCGTTGAAGAGGGTAACCAAAGTACGAGGGCACCCATGATGACTTGTAAATAAGATCAATATGCATAACTTGGATTTATATTGGTTTCTAGTGATCTTTTGTGTTATCAATTTATGGAGCCATGTTTATAATGTGTACATATACATCTATAAGAAAGTGTAAAGCAAATTGTATTTGCTATAATGAGTTTACATAAGTTGGTAATTAGTCGACAATGATAGGTATATGAATATGCTTCCTCTCTTTATCTGTGGAAATATTTAAGAGCTTATTTTGTTTTATGTTAATATGTTTAATTTTAGATATCTAGTTTTTGAGTTTAGCAGTGTACAAGGTAGTTATTTTTGAGTTTAGCAGTGTTCAAGGTAGTTATGTAATGTTTCAGTAAGTTTTAAATTTTTAGGGTTTTTTTAAATATTTTAGATTTTATGGAGTAAGTATTCTACTAAAGAGTTCGATTTTCATTAAGCTTACTAAATATTATGGATTTGATGGGATTACTATAAATGTGAATAATAGGCTTTCTTGACATGCATTTGACTTGTGTGTTCAAACTTGATTTTAATATGATTTAGGGATAAATTTTAATAATTTTGTAGGTCAATTGGGTGTAGCTTGAGTAGTTGAGAGAAAAGTTGTTATCCTCCCTGACTTGGGTTCAAATATTATTTTCAAACATGCTTGCTCTCTCCCTGAGCAAATTGTTGACTGTTGACCTAGACTTGAGCATTAAAGATAGGGTTTACCCTAGGTACCATCACCGGAATGAGGGGAAGTACCCAATGGGCTTCGTTGGGAAATAGATTATGCCAAAACAAATTCCTAATAATTTTAATGTTAACAACGTGTAATTAGGGGTAAACTATCTATTAATACTTGGTCCTCCAATACCATTCTTATTAATATTGTGCAACCAAACACCTTGAGTTCACACTTCCTTATCTAATTGTCAAAGGTTTGTTCTATGTGTGTCGACTTAGCTTTAATTGTGTGTTTTGTCACGTCTATTGGCATGGCTTTAATTATTGTCTATCATATTGTTGAGTCAATTTTCTCAATATTTTATTACCTTTCCTTTTCAATGTTTCCTTGGTGCCAAAAACAAGTTGTGGCATAGATGGAGATGGTAAGGTATTGGCAGGGAAAAAAAGGGGACGTCTGAGCATTGATGTATTGTAATACCTTTGTTTTGACCCTTTTGACCTAAGATCAAATTATGTATAAATTTTAAATAAGCGTTTATAATGATGAATTGAAAAATATAGCTGAGTTGAACATGAAAGAATTAGCGATCTGAGGTGTGATTAAGCCAAAACGAGGGAGGAAAGCATTGATCCATGGTAGATGAGATGAGTGCTTTGTAAATTTTAGGGATGGTAAAGAGTATGAAGGTGGAAGGCCTTTATTGGGGCATTAATTTCCACAACATCGATGCAAAGGATATATTTCCAATCCCTTATCTAGGCATCGAGAGCACCTAGGACAATATAAAAAAGATGGTGCATCTAGAGAATGGAACAATGGATGATTGGAACTTGTTTGCAACTAAGAAAGACAAGCTCCCATGGCCATTGCTTGTGTTTCCATGTACCTTTGCAATTGATATTATTTTTTACCTATGGAAAATATGATGCACCTGGGCATATTCCATGAGGAAACCCTAAACATGATGAGAGAATTCTATTCTTATTAAAGAAAACATAACCGTCCTAGAAATTTTTATTTCTATTATGTTCGAAAAGAGAAAAATCCAAAGTTGTGTTGGTAACTTGGAATGGTTTTACCACCATATTAGAGGGTGTGTGCCAACTCTTTGACAGAACATTTGTAAGCCAAGTGTTTGAAGAAACATTTTCTCAACAAGTGTTTGTTGAAACTCCTGTTATAAATAATCCTTCTAGATGGCCTTAATTCGAGAGAGTTTCAATACCATGGAAAGTTTCTAGAGTATGATCAAATGACTTGGTGGGAAAAGCTTAATCTTGTGGGTGACTCCCATGAATTTTGTGGTAGGTATAAAGAATAAATTGGAGCACATACATAGATTCTCATGGATCGATGACGACTTCCTTTTGAGGGAAAATAGGAAAAAGAATCTACAATGTCCGATGAAGACCGCAATTTTTGGGTTTTTTAAATATACAGAAGACCGCAATTTTTTTTTAAAAAAACACAAACTCCCATCGGTTATCTGAAAGCATGTGACCCTCGTCTGACAAAGTTTCCATATCTCTGACAATGGTGATCCGACGAGGGTGTCGTTGCAAATTTGATTAAAACACGTCAGTTATCCGCCATCACAAGGCCCTCATCCGACGAAGTCACCGTAACTCCAACAAGAGAAATCCGACAACTGGTCATTGCAAATTTGACTACGACGCATCAGAAATCCGACAACCCTTCTTGTGAAAATTGACAGAATTTACAAAGGAAGTGGCATAAATTTGACAAGGATATGTCGGACATCCGACAACCAGTAGTTGCAAATTCGACAATTATATGTCGAAAAACCGACACCACTTTGTCTCCAAATCAACGGCATAAACTTGAATTTTTACAAAGGAAGTGGCCCACCTTCAACAAGGAGCAATCGAAAGTTCGACCACAAAGGTGTCGAAAATTCGATGACTTAGTGGTGAAAGACGTTGGCATATTAGCTTCTTACACTGTTGAAAAGTCGATGGGGTTTGGTAGGTCATCGAATATACCGACGACAAAAAAGATGCGTTTGTCGAATAACCGATAGGTATATGTCAAATTTCAGATATGAAATCCGTCGGATTTTGGGCCTAAATTCTGTTGTGGGTCTACACTGGGGGGGTTATTTGGTTGTTGTCTCATGCTAGGATCATTTTAAAATCCATTAAAATTCTTTACCCCTTCCTTCTATCTTGATGAAGTGGGGGAGTTCAAGGGATAGTCCTGATAAATATGCCCATGTTCATAACATTTTTTGCAGTTAAAGGACACATGTTCATGATCAATGGTTTGGACCCATTCATTATATTCATGGGTCAAGCATATGGTTTTTGATAGGGCCTTGGATATATTCATATAGATGTAGATCCAAGCGTATGAACTTACCGACCGGATCTTGTAATGTCAAAAACCCTAACAAATGAGCCAGTGTGTTGCTCCTCCCAAACTTCCCATTAGAGAGAGTACATGTGAAGCAAAACAAGAGCATGCAATAATTCCTCCATATTTAGGTTGAAGCACTCCATCTAGTATTTAAGGTATAGCCCTCGGCGAGTTGAAGAAATAAGGGCCAGTGTCAAAATTCTATCTCAATCCTCTAGGATTGAGAAAATGATTGCAAATAATCATTTGGAGCCTAATTGAAGATTGTAGTATGCTATTGGTTTCCATCTGGAGTTTTGATCCACCAAACCAAATCTTTCTCCTTTTTCCATATTCCAAGAAATTTTCCAATAATCGCACAATCCTTCATGTATTGGATACACGCATTTATGATACCAGAGGTAACTACATAATTTGGGATTTGAGAGGATTTGGGTATGCATCTACTCGATCTGTATCTTTGGGCATCATCCTTGGGTCGAGCCTCGTCCCACGTTAATCCTTCTCCTCCCACTCCCATAGCGTCATTCATTTTCCCTATCTCTCGTTGTGATGCATGAGTTTGACAACCTGGTGGAACAAGGGAGGAATCCGCAATCCCTCCCTCCAAACTCGTCATTCAAAAATTACATGATTCAACAAGAGTGTTTGTGGATTGCAGGTTGCACCAAAAGGTAACGCTCTAAAAAACCCTAGCCTATTATGACACAACACACATCTCCCATACTCAAATCCCTATACATGTCTTGATAATTTTAAATAGTACAAATAATAATATTTTTATATTGGAGATTAAACATTTTAATCAAATTTATTTTTCTACAATAAAAATTATATATAATAGAAATTTTTTTAATGTAGTTAAAATAACTATTATATTTAAACAAGTGAAATTAGTAGCAAAGTTGCTTAATAACTACCTTCTAAAAAAAGTTTAATTAAAAACAATTAAAAGCTAAATAATATATTAGTAAAAAATGATATTGCTATTTAAAAATGTATAAGTGGAATGAACAACAATATTGTTTAATACCTATTTAATAAGAAAAATAAAATTAATAATTATTTTTTAAGCATTTATACCTCTTAATAAAAAACAAAAAAAATAACAAGCAAGAAAGTAATATTATAATTTGGAAGTACCCAATGTAATAGATACTTCATATTGGATATTTTAAATATGTGACCATTATTCAATATTTTACAAAGCTTGAAATATAAACTCAAAGTCACATTAACAAATCTTTATATATATATCATAATATAAATAAAAATATACTATTAATGTTTTATAAGAATATAAAAATTTCTCATTTTTAATACTTCTTATTTACCATTAATGTTTTGATTTAGAGTAGTTCAAAGTATTGTTTACCATATTTCTCATTTAGGTTCAAATCTAGCTCACAACATATTACAATGAACATTGAAAATACCTTAATTTTAGTAAAGAATAACATTTATAAACATTAATATTAAATTTAAAATATATTTTTGTAATTAATATGATTAATTTTTGACATTTCTTATACATTAAGGAAAAATATATATATTGTAGTTTGTAAGATGAAGTTTATTAAACTATCCAAATTGAAATTCTAAAAATATCATTAATTTGAAAAAATATGTTAAATTTTTTTTGAATATTTAATTTAAATAACAAATAATATTATTAAATTGGAAAATTATGTTAAATAAAGTTTTGAACATTTAATTTTAAGAAGTTTATATTAGATGAAGTAAATACTTTTATATTTAATTTTTATCTTTTCTATTTATAAACAATTTTTGTCTTAAATTAATAAAAATTATTTAAAACAATATTTACGCCGTAAGGCGTTACCAAATGGAGTCTACTCCCCCAAATAAATGTGATTTTTCTCCCCAACCGTTGGATGAAAACGTCTGACGATTGGGAAAATCTAATGCGTTGATGCGTTGATTCTGATCTGCTGGCTGCCTGGCATTTTTCTGTCAATTCAACTGCCCCTTGAATGCACATCAATGCACATAATATCTACAATCTCTGCCTTGCCGAAATTCTTAGGCGGTGATACTGCCTCGAGGTTTATGATGGACAGTCACAATGCCGTGAAGAAGCAGCTTCTTCATGAGCTCAACCAGGAGTCTCTGGCGAGAATCAGCGCAGAAACCCCGGAGTCTCACCGGATTCATGCGACTTGTACTTGTCATATCTCCCAATTCCATCGCCGTTCCATGCATTTACCTCGCCAGTCTCTCCATTGGAGCAATCCTGTGCACTGCGAACCCGAAGAGCACAGAGGCCGAGATTAAAAAGCAGGCTGAGGATTTGAAGCCTGTCGTTATCTTCACAGCAACAAATCTGCTCAACAAGGTCCGTGCAACCCAACTGCCGGTCATTCTCATAGAGGGAAACCCAGGCAAGTAATCACTCAATCAAAGAAACGCAGCTTAATCAGCTCATAGAGCCTGTGAAATGAAGAAGTAGCAGTTCTATGTTTTTCTGTACATTGCTAAATAGTCAAACAAACCTAATTTTTGAACATGATAATAACTTTTTTGATTCCAATATCTTCAATAGAAACCAATCTGTTAAACAAACCCTAATTTTGTATAAATGGCTGTGCACAGCCTCTTTTACTAATACAATATCTTCTAGTAAAAAAAAATTTGTGTGCAAGCTTGCAAATCGACACAGTAAATCAAAACTAGAATAAAATGACAATGATAAATAACAAGAAAGACATACATATATAACCAACTTGATGGTTTCCCTTGTAATTTTTGTCTCGATATTACCGGTTTCAGTGATGTCGAGGAGCACATCAACAAAGTCTTTAACATGAAGCTCTGCGTCTGTCCCTGTCGTGGGTGTCATGCGATATTCAAGATGCTCGTCTATCATTTTCTCAACGAATGCAACGAATCTTTTGTTAGCTTCCTTCAGGGACCGCTTGATACCTTGTAAATCAAGCCAATCCAAACAAGGAATGAAGTCCCCAATGTTTAAACCTCCTACAGCAGTTGAAACCTGTTTTACCAAATCTGCGAATCCTTTGTCATCGTCGCCCAAGTCACCGTGAGAAAACTTGTTCCTGCTTAAAATCCGCCAAAGTATATTGACTAGGGTATCAAATATGGCCTTGCTTACATTCACGGCAATTTTGCCTCTCTCACTCTCCTCCTAGATAGAACGGATCATGGCAGACACCTCTTCCTCTCGCACGTGTTTGAAGGACTGGATTCTTTAGGCAACAAGAGGAAGAGAATATGCAATCCCAAATAATTACAAGATATTATATGCATATAGAGTTACCAAAACGTACATCGTCATCGGAGTCTGTGGAAGAAGTGGAAGGCCCTACAACCTCCTTTGTCACCCCTGCCTTCATAGGAGAGGTTTGCCAACTAGATTGCACCTGTGCGGAGGTCGCCTTGCCTGCCATCTGAGCTTCCAGTTTTGCAAGTTTTACAGGCAAAGACGGGTCTGATTGATTTGAATTTGATGATAAATGCATAAGCATTTCCTTAGACATTGCCAAAAGCAATTGTGTTGCCGGCCTGTCTGCCTTCTGCAATGCCACTCCTCTAAGGAAAACGGAAAACCCAAATACAGATTTTACTTTCGCCTTGACAATTGTAATTACTAGAATCCACTGTACTATAAGAAACCCAAATGTCGAATGCTGATATGCATCCCTGCCATGGTCTTAAGATCTTATCCCCATTTAGTTCCTTGAGAAAATTAGCGGGCAATCCCAGGTTTTGGGAAACTAGGCTCTCGATAAATTCCACCGTCTTACACAGCAATCTCAGCAGCTTCTCTATGACCATTCTACGCATTAGTATGCCATGATTGCAAATTAATGAATTGTCTATCAATTAGGTTAAATACGAATATAACCTAGATTGACTGCCTCTAGGCTGGACAACATTTCTGGCAGCAGTAGTGACAGTTGCGTCGATGAGCCCTGAATTCGCATTCACTTCCAGTTTCTCATCGTTTACAGATTTCTCTCTGGCCTGTGATGGCCTGAGTGACCACGGCATGCTCCACATGCTATCGTCAGTCGTCCATGCGATCCGCCATCTGTTGTGAAGATCCGTCGGTCGTCCATGCGGTCTGCCACCTGTTGTGTACATATTTGATCAGCGTTTTAGAACAAATAAATTATTATGTAACGGGTAAATCCAGTGGCCACCGCATACTCCACTTGCTATCGCTGGTCGTCCATGCGGTCTGCCACCTGTTGTCAAGATTGTTGATAGCGTTTTAGAACAAAGAACAAATAAATTATTATGTAGATGTGACATATGCCTGCTTTGTGAGATGGTTAGATGGAGGTTTACAAATCGTTTATGGGGAGTGAGATGCTTGATTTAAAATATTCAAGGTGTAGCTGCACATGACTTTTGTCTTGTGATTTATCACATGCAAACCGAAACAACAGTAAGGGGATTGGTATATCACACACGCATGGAAGATACCTTAGGAGGCGCCGATTCCATTCCTCCTCTATTATATTATGGGCCAAAACACTGGCTTTTGGTTCAGCTAGATAGGTAGGGAATTCCCGAACGATGAATCTCAAAGGTCTTACCTTCGATCCCAATCTCCATCTCTGCACCAACAGAAACAGGCTAGAAATGTAATAAAAAATCCAAACATATAAGGGAAACAATGCATACCTTGTAACCCAGGTCCTCAACTTCTCAGTGAGGTGAGGCGCATTCCCCATACCCCTTGCCCAGTTAAATGTGAACATTTTTTTTACGTGCCCAGGAGGTGAAGTCCGGGCCTTAAGGGCTGTGCTGAGATAAAGTTAATTGAAAGCAGGTCATTTTTGTATATACAGTGGTCGCCATATACAGTCTATTTACCAGGAAGGAGGAAGTGGTTATTTTTAGCTGGGCCATTCACTAAGGGGTACTAACCAGGAGGTCGCCATATACACTCTATTTACCATAGCACATAGCCGCCAGTCATTGCTTCTGCGTCATTGTTTATAAAAGAAGAGTTACCATATTCCCCGGGACGGACAAGGATGGCTTACCCCTACGGAACCAGGATGGATTTATACGTAACCAGTTGTAGATCCCTGTGCTACGATCGTTCACACTTCGGACAGACGTATGTTATATGAGCGGGGATGTGCAAACTCTCTCTCCATCTGCCTCTGTTCTCTCTCCATCTGCCTCTGTTTTCCTGTATTCCCTTGTACCAGTTAGTTCCACGTGACCAGGAAGGAGTTGTACGTGCCAGTTCTCATCCACCGATAATTTGCTTTTAGCTCTCGCAGTTGAGCATTTGTTGGATAATAAAGCAAGAAATAAATACACTGGCAGAGAATAGATGAGCTTCCCTCACAGCAGGGGAGATGGATTAAACATACATTCTGTAGGATAGATGGAAGAGCTACTATTTCACGTGGTATGCATGCCTATTTTACTGCGCCTGACCATTAATTCACTAATATAATTTGAGGTGCCCAATCATGTTACTAAGCGTCGCGTTTTGGCTAACAAATGAAAGGTATATATGCCTACTTACTTTTAGAACTGAAACATTTTATAGATCATTACAGCTACTGAATGGCATCTACAATATAAAAACTGCATCTTTAACTGCTTGTACGGTTTCATCTGGACCAGAAACTACTAATGGGTATGGAACTGTTCGTGCAGCTTCTACCTTAGATTGAGTTCATTGCCGAAAGGAAATTCACCGAGAGCGGTTCATGAGGTTTTATAGAAGGTTCCGATGAGGGAGATCGCCTAGAATACAAAATAGTTTTTCTAAAGGAAAGACTGGAATGATCGAGGAGGTATGGCTTATATGATCTATAGTTTAGTCTCTCTAGCCAGTCTCTTTCAAGGTAACGCTTTCAAGCCAGTCTTTCTATCAAAGAAGTGGCTCATT
>LPNX010587048.1:205480-269993 GCA_001517045.1 Pseudotsuga menziesii
GAAGTATAGCTGATGAAGAATCCATATTGCTGAATTGATGTGCTCAAGAATCAAATCTCTACAACCTGCAAAACAAACTAGGAGAAAATCTTGAAGCTCCTCTTCAGAGAGGGATAGGAGACTGGAAGCACTCCTCAACTCTGTAGAAATAATAGATCAACCTTGTAGCTCTGATACCATGTAGAAATAATAGATCAATGCTATGTGCAATGATGCTAAGAAGAAGCACAGAAAATAGATCTTGCTACTAAGAATTCTCACAAGCATACACAGGAAAATAAGAGAGAAGAAAAGAGACTGAATCACATGAATGAAGAGATGAATATTGGTGTGTATCCTTCCATTGAATAATTATGAATAATAGAGTACATAAATAGATCTTCCCTCATAGGAAAGTCGAATTGTATGGTAACAACTCATAAAGCTCAAAAAGGCTGACTTACCCAAATATAGCAAACCCTCATAGGTGGATAAAGCACTTGCTAAATCTATCAAGGACCTCACGAGTTGGCAAAAGCATGAGTGATTTGTCAAGGAGATGGAAGTAACATGCTAATCCTAGAAAATGGAGAAAAACTAATGGAGGATGGGTTGGAAACAAAAGCACCCAGTTTCCTAGTTGACTAGCTTTTATCTTATCCATAGAAAAGCAGGATAAAGCAGAAAAAGCAGAAAAAGAAGAAAAAAGCAGAATCTGCTATAAGGTCCTGCATACTAATTCTAGATGAACCCAGAATCAGAAATAACTCATTCCTAGGATATAGATGGCATGCATTGACTTTAAGGTGCCACCTAATTAAGCTAGTGGGTGAATAATCAATCAAATAGTGATTAATTATTTTATCCTAAGTTGTGAGTGGGTTTAATATATTCTAACACATAGTAGTGGTAGAACAAGATAAAGAATCCAATAGATCTCTATCTAATGCTGCAACAAAAGAGGCCAATTATTTTCTCATTGATATGATAACACAGGACAATTGTAGAGGGGGGATAGACATTGTGGAAATTATATTGCTAAGTATCCGATTTGCTACATTAAATAAATAAATAAACTTATTTGAAGTTGTGGCAATAATTTATGTCTGAGTTGAGATAATTTTGTAGTTGTTGTAGCCTCCCTTGGCACTATGTTCCTAGGAGGCAGGGCCCACTCCCAAGAGCAAAGGTGCTAGTATTTTATATTCATAGAAATTTTAGATTTTAGATTTGATTAATGGTTGTTTTTGTTTACAATATTTCCAACACATTATCTCAACCTTGGAATTTATTCACATTTTAATAAGTAATCTACACATTTCTATTAAATTGTGTAAAAGGGAATAACTAACAATTTTTTAAACCATCACATGAATAATGATTTAGAAAAGAATAAAACACACTTCTGATCATTCTTTGATAACAAATTGTACTTCTGCCATTTTTTTATGTTCCATATATCCTCTTCATGTTTACAATGTTGCATTCTAGGCAAACCTTTAATTTTTGTACACTGTGATTGACTTTTACCTAGTCTGTATAGAACCAATTGAATTTGGCTTGTTTGCATTCTACAAGGACTACAACATCTACTCATACATCTTAGTCATGTTCAACTAAGCAAGGGATCAAAGCTTCCAAACTGGACACCAATTGTAAAGAATGGATTTATAGAACACTATATCATCAAAGTAGTGACTTGTGAAATGGAGAATGACCAAATACAAAAAAAACATCCAACCAGTAGCATCCATATCAATCTAAACATTGGATACAATTTGTAAATAATTTGGAGTCGGTGTGAACTTTGCTGCATTAATCCAGAGAAGATTTCCCTTACCACCAACACCTAACTTGAGAAGGGTTTGAAATTGAAGGTTTGAAATTTAAATTCAATTTCAAGTGCAATCTATATTTCAAACACCATTGTATCACATTCAATACCCGTGAATCAAATGACAGTTCTTTTCATCTATAGAAAAACATAGATTGGGACACAATTTAAATCTTACAAAGACTAAACTCAAACCGTAGTTTAGAATCCTTTGTTTCTAGCTTTAGTAAGAGTTCGACGCTGGAAATACCCAAAATATTCTTACCCAGGTAATTGACAGCATACCTTGACAATCACCAGAGAAAACAAGATTTGAGAGAATTACACATCAACTAAATTGATTTATCTCTGTAAGCGTGTATCTACTGCCAATCTCTCTACTTCAAATCAATTGGACAAAAGTTTAAGTTGGAATTCAATGGTAATTCGATAATGGATAGGGTCCATTTGTTGCATAGGGACGGATTCATGGAAATCTTACTCAAATAAGTGTCAAGCTACTGGCCTAACTTGACAATCATTAAAGCAAACAAGTTTTGGTAGAGTTACACATCAACTAAATTGATTCTATGAATCTACTCCATCGGCTTGTTTGTTACCAATCCCACTACCTTAGATCGATTTCTATAAAAGTTCATGTGGATGCTTAATGGTAAATCAACAACGAGTAGGAGCATCTGATGAATTAGGACAAATTCATGAATGGTAATGGTGTACATAATTTGACTTCTCTTGAATAAAATAGTGTTTCAACCGATGGTCACAATAAAACACATAGTAAACACTATCTAAATGAAACCCACTAATTATTGAATTTAATTAAATATCTTCCTCCATCAATCCACTCAAAATTGGATTTTCAAATATCATGCGGCATGCCAAATCAAATTGTCATTGTCTACAGCAAATGCAAGCCCTTACCATATTTGTTTTGTCATATATCACTTTGCCATCCTTTTGATATGTGATGATCCTTGAAGATAGGGTGTCTAACCACTAGTTTCCTTCTCTGATCAATAATCAAAAGCAAAACTATGAAAATTGCTACATTGCATAGCATCCTCACATGAGTGATACACATGCTAGACATGGCCACAAAGCTCCTTCTGTAGTTCTCCCTCTAATCACACCCTCAATATCCTAATAATTATACATGTGACATATAGCACTTTCTACTCCTTACCATATTTGGTTCCTCATATATCAATTTCATGCCAATTAATGTGTGATGGTCCTTGAAGATAGGTTTTCTGACTACTAGTTACTTTTCCTTATCAATCATGAAATGCAAAACTATGCAAATTGTTGAATCACAGAGCATCCTCACATGAGTGATACACATGTTAGACATGGCCACAAATCTCCTTATGTAGTGCTCCCTCTAATCACATCCTCAATCTCCTAATAATTATATAGGTGTGTTGCAAAATTTTTGTCTTGTTCAAATTATTACCCAAATGCCATTTTATACTCTATGCAATCACTTCAAAACTTTAATTTATGTTGTAAGTGTTTCCTGTTGTAACGAAAAAATGATTACAATTACTTGCCATAAAAAACTAACCACATGATTTATTGATTATCAACATTAATCATGATGCAAGGAGTACCTGAATTGGTGGATGATGAAATACAGTCAGGGAATTCATACAAAGAACATGTAAACAAGATCATATGATCTCTTGATGCAATTAACTAGGAGGTCAGCCAAGGGAAATTGATTCTTATGAACCTTGGATCCTAGCTGCAAACCTAGTACCAAACAATAGGAATCCCTAGGGTGACAGGGTAGGAAATTTTTCCTCCTAAACATAGGGTTTCCTCCTGTTACCCCCCTATTTTCATAGGGTGTTCACCTTATGTTTTCAGAGGAATCCCAGGATGATTCTTAGATCTTCAAGAAATGGAAAAGGGGCATATCTTCACTTCTCAAAACGTTGGGTCAACTTCAAACCCTATAAAGAAATTCTGGTTTCGTTTTGGAAGCCATGATAGTGACAAAATTCATTAAACAATATAAACAGAGGTGAAAAGTGCAAATCTGTGTGGTTCCTCTGGGTTGAATCGACGTCATGGGAAGTTATGGGTATGTCCCAGCCTCCTAACAGCCTTAAACAGTGATCATGGGCATTGTTTCAGCCATCAAACATCATGTAACCACCCTAATTCTTAAATCCAGGTGCATCTTAGAAACTTCTAGGTAGTCTTATGGAGGTTCTAGCCCTTGGGCACACATTTGACTAGAATCAACAGTAAAACTCCACCATGTTAAACTCTAGGCACACTAGGGCTCTTTTTCATCCCTCACACAGTCATGAAACAATAATCTAAGTTGTTAGGTATATGAGACAGTAGTGGAAAATCCTTGGACAACAACATTTTTGGAAATATTTCAGCATCCCTGTGCATGGTTGTACCCTCCAGAAGGTAGCAAGCAATATACTTTGATATCTGGGCATGAATAACAACAATAAGCATTCTTAAATCCCTAATTATAAGCGCTTTCTAGGCATGAAAACATTGAAAAGAGGCTTGCAGAAATTTTGGGAATCGGTCATGAGGTAAACACTCTTCATATTGGGTTCTGGGGTTAAATTCCACCATAACAAATTCCCTAGTGCTCAAATCTGGGAACCTTTTAGGCAGTTTTGAGCATAAATAGTGGTCAAAAGTCATATTGCAGCCACTGAAAAGCAATGGCCAGCAGGATGTAGCAAATTCTAAGTTGAGATTGAAAGTAGAAATAGCATCAAAACACAAATATGAGCATAACAATAGTAAAATATAGCTAAACTATATAAGTCTGGCTAGTTTTTAGTTTTATGTGGCAAGGAGCACCATAAACCTTCCAGTGTTCAGCCCTTTGGAATGTTCAGTTAAACCACTTGTTTGACATGAAACATAATGAACACCCTTGAAATGACTGAAAATAGAAACCCAAAAGGCCTAGTATTAATACCTTCATTCATAGAGATTAGAGGTAGATATATCATATATAGTATAGCATATTATCAAGATTCAAAACCTCAAGGGAATCAATCACGTGATTGTGAATATCTGAAAATAAAGGTAAAATGCCTTTAAAATCACGAGAAATTTCTATAATTTCAATAGCATTGCGGAGTTCTAATCATCATCCTTTAATCTGCCTTTACAAATGACTAGATTCTAGAGTGTGAAGAATTAGATAAGCCACACCATTTTGCTAAACCCTAGGCCTGTGGCAAGAACCCTAAATTCCTTTGAAATCTCCAATAAAATTTGCTAGGCTCTAATCTTAAGAGGAGGATCTTGCTGTTTGAAGTTACTTTTAACCACTTTTCTAACCATTGGAGACTAGTACTAAATGATGAATATGAGTCAACTGATGTTTTTTTAAATGCTTTTCCCACTTGAGGCTTTAAATATTAATCATAATTGTCATCTAGGATGTAGAGTGCTTAACATTTATCTTAATGTTTTATTTCCAAGATTATGGAAGTCAAACTACATTTTGGGTAGATAAGCATTAATTTTAAAGGATATTGTGCAGTGTTATACAAGGCTCTTTAGAGATAAAACTAATATAGTTAGAAGATGCATGATCAGTTTGAAAAATAAGCCAAAACCCTAAAGAGACCTTCCAAGGTAATATGTACCAAAGTCTATCCTCTTAGAATGAGCTAATCATGATTAATAAGTGGTTGGTGTGGACCTCCCAAGCCATTGACAATGTGGGTTCCTATTAAGTATAGAGTTAGGTTTGAGCATTGAAATTCACTCAAGCTCAAAAGAAATAAATTCAACATACAAATACAAACTAATCAATCTGATGTGTTGAAAGTGCTAACGATTCAATCAGATTGATCAATAAAACAAAGTGTCCCATGAGCTATACAATGCATTAATTAAATTTTACAATAGTTTTCCTTTATTATATACACAGGTACTTCAGTGGAGTAGATATTTCCATATTTTTACAAGAACGAGTAATGATGTAGCTTTCATAACCACTTTCATAATTATTAAAATTGAATTTCTCCATAGCTACAAAATAGCGAACACCTTCCCGACCCTTCCTATTGTGCATCCAGTGCATTTAACACTTGAATATGCTTTGTGAGTTCTGAGACTCATGGCACCTATGCCCTATGTAACACATTTGTCCTAGTGTTTGACATTTGAGCAACATGTGTTCCGGTGTCTTTGACACATAAGACAACAAAAAATGTTAAAAATGTTTAAAAAAAAAACTGTGCAGATGTGTCCTAACATGTGTCAAGGAAATTACGCACTACATGTGATTATGGCATTCACAATTAAACCTAGGGTTTATTTTCTCTTTGAACCACATCAAATTAATACTTTCATTCTCTCTCGACGGGTTTCTATCCCCTGTTATAGGTTATGTTGTCTTATTGTTAAAAATACCTACATTTCTTTGTTTATATATATATATATATATATATATATATATATATATATATTGGCAATGGGAGGTTGTGAGATCCATTCCGAGAGTCATTTTGGGCTACTAGTGGCTCATGCATGCTGGTGATTAATACCACCCTCTATCCAGGATTCTAGGGAAGGGGGAGGATTCTGTGACATAAATAATAATAAAATATTTTGTTAATATGCATCTTCTTCCCCTGTACCTGTTGGTCTGCAATAAAGTTGCTACATCCACTTTATCTCAAACGTCCTTAATGGAACCTACTTTCATGCTCTTACATCTTGTACAAGTACATTGTGTTTTAAGTGTTTAAATTAAACATGTTCAAAATATAAAGTTGATCCACATTAATTTAGATTCCCATAAATAAGTTCCTCCATGGTGTGATCCAAACTTCAAAGGAATGAATTCTTACAACAAGAAATAGGGAAACAAATTTCCTATAAAGCTCAAATGTCAAACATAAAGTGACATAGGCAATTTGGGTTCTAAGTGAAGAGAAAATCAACAAGCCAACATCTTGCAACCAGTAGACCCCTTCTCCAATTACCTAGCTAAAGTTCCTTTGGGACAAAAAGTGTGTGCATACCTACATCTTCTATGCATTCAAGTTAGCCTTTATTCCATTTTATTTTCTTCCTTGTTAGTTTCTTAATTAAAGAATGCTTACAATAATAGCATGTGAAATTTGTTTTCAAATCCTAAGGTACAACATATTTGATCAAAATACTTAATGCAACACAACAGAAATGATAAAATGAAATCATTTTCAACTCAATGCATTCACAAAAAACACACGCAGAAAAAAAGAAGGCTACGGGGATACAACCTACCTCAAGCTGCTAAACAATCTTCAATAGAGTTGCCCAATCTTCCACATGCAAAATTGCTAAATACATTTGTGATCTATGAGCCTGCAAGAAAGAATATCATAGTGACCAAAATAATGTGGGTATTCAACATTGGTAATATATCAAACAAGAAAAGGATGGCATTATAATGGAAAAGGGATGACTAATTCAAAGTACATATTCTATATTACAATAGCATTGACCATCCTCACAACTGTTAAGTTTTTCCAAACAATAGCAGGACTAATGAATCTCAAAATTACACTCCTATTGGCCTCTCTTTACCATATTCACAATTAGTGGATGGCATTATAATGGCAAAGGAGCGACTATTCAAACTAGTTAACCTTCTAACTTACAATAACAACGTCCATATTGGGGATGGTATCCTCACAGCTGTTAAATTTTTCTCTAGAATAGAAGGGCTAATGCTTCTCAAAATTACAGTCCTATTGGCCTATGTTTACCTATTGTTTTACACAACATATCAGAAAGGAGGGAGTATAAACAACAACACAAAATTAGATAGGGATCAATAGGTTTAAATTACCTCTTAGTCCCCTTGAACCCGCTAACAAAAGAAAATTCTTAGTTCCAAGTTATTTTTGTGCCAACATTGACTACATGTGTGAACCACCAATGATAATCAACAGAAGCACTCGAGGCTCCCAAATGCTGAGACAATTAACAACACATATAAGAAAGATGCCAACTATTGTTGCGTTCCATAAGCCACAGGCTTAATAAAAACACAAGAAACATTTAAGAATATCCATCCACTCTCTAACCCTGAATAGCTGGTTGAGCTAGATTTTTCCTAGAAGCATCTTAAGAGTTCCAGAAGTAATAAATCAAAGGAAAATTTATATAATTACTAATGAGCATAAATAAAAGGAATTATGTAATCACTAATGAGCATAAACCTAATTCAAGTAGCAAGGTCATCGTTTAACAAGATATATTTTCAGAACGTAAGTCATATTTTTGCGATATTGGAGTAATGATTTCCTCCAAAAACATGGCTTACAAGAAATTTCAAATGATGTCAAATTCCAAAAACCAAAACAAAAAAAATGCATTTTGATTTAATTTTATCTATATCTACTAAAATATGCTGCCAAAACTTAGCATATATTTAAAAAGAATATTTTTGACACTACCCTTCTCTAAAATGCAATCGTTTAGTTTGGATTTGAATTTGGACTAAAATTCAGAGTCTTCAAATAATAAGAAAAATGGCTTTAAGGCATTCCATGATCCCTGCTAACAACCTTACTTGTTACACGTGCCTAGATTCCAACCTACCCAATCGCTTTTGCATTTTAGGCATGCTTAATCTGCATGCATACAAGGGCAGGTTCTACTATCCAAATTTAACATTGAAAGTTGTGATCTGTCAACCTTTTGAATGGAAATCAATACACAAATATATAATATAATAAAAACTCAATCAGTCGCTTGCTTAGTTTCTTAGATTGTGAAAAAAAACAACAGTATGAAATCACAGATTTTGGAACATGTATTTTCACAAGATCTACACCGAGAACAATGGTGCAACATACCAGGGAAGGATAGGAGATGCAGGTTCAAGAACTATAGCCTATAAGCTGTGATCTTGTTGCTTTAGCACTTTTGAATGAGCCCATAATAACACAAAAAGGTTGTCGTTAATCTAGTGTTATGGAAGATATGCAAATTTCTTGACATGTTCAAATCAAGAATAGAGCTATACACAAGTCTACCATTCGAAATATGAAGGAAGTAGAGATTAGTTTGTGCTTAAGAGGGAAACCATGGCTCAACCTACATAATTATCACAACAGGAAATGGATAAGAGAAAAAAAAGGACTAAGCTTTGGTTGTAATAGACAATGCTCATCAGGGCATAAATGTCAAGAAAACAAATTGTTCACATTGGAAAATAATGATGAAAAGGAAATATAGGCATCCACATAGAGAGGTGAGAAAGAACTTATGAACTAAAAGAGAAGGAAAAATTTATACTAAATGAGAAGGAAAAAGTTATAGAAATTTTGCATAGCATAGATCAAGAAAGGTGCAAAATATCTATTCATGGGAAAAAATATCAATGGACTTTGTTTAGAGGGTTAGATGGTGTGTGCTATGGTATTTTATGCTATATGTCAAATATTTGTTTCATAACAGCATCGATATCAATCAAAATCTTCTAAACCAGTGATGGGCTAATGTCAACATTTAGAGGAAAAAAAAATTGAGAGAGATATCACAAATGATAGATTAATAACAAAATATCGGTAAATTCATCCATGAAGTTCACATTGTCATTCCACCCTCCCCTTCCTAAGATGAGGTTCTGCTATTCAAGCTATATTTATAATTGTATTGTATCAATATTTTGGATGGAAATCAATACACAAACAGATAGGATAAGAAAAATTCAATCAACCACCTACTTAGTTTCCTATACTGTGACAACAATCTGCAGTATGAAATAAAAAATTGCATAACCTATACAAGATCTGCATGGAAACCAATGGTGCACCACACAAAGGAGGGTGAGGAGATGTAGGTTCAAGATCTATCAACTATCAGCTAGTTTATTTGCCACTTTTGAATGAGCTCAACATGGCACAAAAAGGTTATCGTTCATCCAATTTTTGCATTAAAGGGACAAATGAGCCTACCCATCTAGTATCCACCTGTCTAACACAATGTCCTTCACCATCAATAATAGAAACTACACCTAAAATGTGATATTTCGAGACATAATCAAGTCCTTGTGATGGGTATAACCAGGTGCACTTACACTATGATGGGATTTCCAAACTAGAATTCCTTTTCTTTTCCCCGAAGAGGCATAACTATGAATCAAACGATTTGTAAACTGATGATCTGCTAATGTCAGCATTAAGAAGACTAACTTTTTGACAAAAATATTGCAAGTGACATATTAGTGACAGAATCTCTATAACTTCATCCATAAAGTTCACATGTCAATCTACCATCTCCTTCCTAAGATGTATTTACTGTAAACACACATACTTGACAACCATAAGAAATTATTGTCTGCCAATAAAGCCTCCATACATAGGCAAGCCATCCACAATTGATAGTGTAATTGAAATATGAAATCTAATAACAAATATTATCCCTTATTTTACTTAGTATCCACACATTTCCAAAACTTGAACTTCCTATGTTCTTAGATGCCCCACATTATGGGGAATTTTTCAAATGTATAGATAGGAAACAAGGAACCCCCATACCAACTAATCCAACTGAAGATGAAGAGAAATAAGATCCCAATCAGAATATATAGAGGTCACAATTACACAGTCTAGCTACCAGTCCTGCCATAGTTCCCTATGCTAAAATGATTAAAAAAGGATAAAACCATACTAACGTTGAAAAGAAAAGGTAATAAACAATAAGGGTATATGTTATAGCTTCATTTGAAACTAGCACCCTAGAAACATACCAATTCTAGATCCAAGATCAAAGTGCAACCCTGCTATAAAATTCAATCAAATAAACCAGTGACTCCTTGGACCCTCAATAGAAGACAAAAATATCGAAATAGAAAATAGAAAATTAGAAAGACATTAGATAATCTATCTGCACTAAAAAAAACATGTTGTATATCGGTGAGACCCATGCAACTCATCCCAACTTGACCGACGATGACGTTAAACGGATATCTAGACCTGCACTATTTGTAGGCTAGGTCGTAAGCTATAAGAGTTCACGAAGGATAGTCGAGACCTTATAAATTTTTTTAAATCGAATATAGATCATGATTCAGGAAGCCTAGTTAGTGCAGGGGTGCACCTAAGGGTGAGCCAGTACATACCAACAAATAATTTAAAGAAGAAACTAACCTATAAAAGTCTGTAGATAGAAAGAACCTTGAACAAATGCAGAGATCTTCCACTCAGGAGGCAGCCACTATGAAATTCCTTTCCATAAATCCATGAATCCACTGTAAAGACATAATTTGCATGAAATCAAGCTTGATGTTGAGCCCCAATTGTTGCGGCATTATATAGGTACAAAAACATCCCTAATTGACTAAATCTATCCATGTTTTTCTCAAATATGGACCAAATCAAGTACACAAACGACTAAATCTCCATGTTTTTCTCAAATGTGGACCAAATCGATAGACGCGGGATGATTTGGTAAAAGATGGGAAGGTAATATAGAAACATAATTGCTCCACAAACCCAATTCGAGGATGAACTAAGTCCATTTTACCCATTTTACCCAATTCGAGGACGAACTAAGACCAGTTTAACCAAAGATCCATAAATCAGGGGCGAAATACCAAATTTTTAACCTATCATCCATAAATCTGGGTGAACCATCTCCGTTTCTCCTCCAAAACTGGAAAATTCTGGTGATTTGACCTCCATTACCGAACAAATCAGGTTGAATGTCAAGATTTTCCCCATAATTGAGTGGGATAAATTCCATTTTATGAATTTTCACAGTTTTAAGGTTATGTTATTTAATTTGGGGCAATTATATGTAAAATAAAAAATGGGCTAATTTATTAAATAAATAAAAAATCATTTTAATATTAAAAATCCGTCCACCTTTTTTTGGTCACTCCTTCAAATTCGCCCATGGAATATAATTCACCCTTAAAATAATCTATGCATTGGAGTGTTAGTTATGAAGCCCACTATACTATACAACATAGTAATTTTGTCATTTTATTTGTTAAGTAATAAGAATTGTTCTTTTGTATTGTTAGAGAAATCTATTATTGCTCTTATAATTTTGTGTAAATAGCCATACTATTGTTACTGTCATTTACATGTTATTGTTACTATATGTTTCAACTTTAAGACAGGGACCTCTTCAAAGTGTTAACGTTGAAAGAGATGAAAATTAATTGGAGATTGAGTCTATTTGATAATTATAATTTTTTTCCAAATATTGTCTTGAATACTAGGCCATTCAAATCTTCCTATGTCCATTTTGTTATCTACACACTTAATAAATTTGCATCTCATTTATTTCCACTCTATTTTAGTCTATTGTTACTACTTCCTTTTAGCTCACACCACTATTTGAAATAATGATTTGTCATGATATATTCTTTCTTACTTTTCTATGAATCAAGATATTACTCATTCTTGACATATGATCATGTGTTAGCAACATGTGTAAAGTTACATTTTGTGTAAGTAATGAATGACTAGTACCCGCAACTGGTAGTGGTAACTTTAAAAGTAAAAAGTTTATGAGTTGCTAAAAAAATTTGATCTAAAATATGATGTGCTTGTCCCTTACCTTTGAGAGATAATTATGTGTTCTCTTTGACCTATTCAAGCATATTACAATGCCAAATTGCAAAAGAATGGCAGTCGAAATCATGGTATCCATTGACTACGTCATTTTCCAAATTCATGTATATCATTTGTTTCATTAAATTTGCATGTTTGAATAGCAAGGTGAACTTTGGATCCCTTGAGATAATATTACCAAGATTGTACTACCCCCTAGAGTTTAAATTGAATCATTTAGTGCCACAAGAGATGCTCCAACTTTTGATTCATGTCCCATAGCTAGAGGATTTGGGTATAGGTGCACACCTATAAGAGCCATGCTTTGAATAATATCCTAAGCTCCAGTCCCTTGCCTTTGGTGATTGCCAATGACTTCAAAACTTATTTGGTTTTTTGGAGGTCTCACCGAGCTATCTTCCCTTAGTCTGCTTATTTTTTTTCAAATTTGACCTCTCTAAAATTGATTTATGCAACAATTCAAAGAGTAGAACTTATTAAGCTCCTAAGCCATTGTAAAAAACTACAATAGTTATAGTTGATGTCTTGACTTTGCACGACCTATTGTTGAAATGTTCATTTTTCTAATGATGCATTAACAATTTTGTTTGTAATAATGCAATATTATTTTATTCTTTAAAATTAATAGAGTTAAACGGTCTAGATACCTAATGTTGGGTTCTCTCTCACTTTCTTTATCTTCCCCACACACACATGTTTAGTCATTTCAGTTCTGGAATTATGTATAACATTCTCGAGGTTCACTTTCCAAATAAAACTTTGCAATGTAACAAAGGTAGCGAGCACAATGATTGACCCCAATACCTCCTACATGAATCTTAAAGTAGTCAATCACTCAAGATATCCCATCAGGCTATTTGGAAGTTCACTAGTTGTATCTCAAATTCTAGTTTTATCTTGGCTAAACATTAGACTTATAGTTGTTAGCAATTGCATGTATTAGAGTAAATTGAAGATAAATGGATTGAAATGGTTGCATCAACTTGAAATCATTTGTAGGAACATCATGTTTTTCCATCGAACCTAATGATTAAGGCATTGTGACTGAGGACAACCTTATTACTACTTCAAGGTGTTGTCCTAAAATCACCTCTATCCCATCATTTCTTTTATAAAAGAACAAATGCAACGTTGGTCACTATTGTAAGAAACAAAAATTCTCACTTGCCACTTGATTATGCTTGCATATGATGGAGTCCAAAAAATATTCACGTGAAAAAGAAACTCATGTATGAAGGGTTTCAAGCTATTATTCATTACTGTAAAAGTTTGCAATGTTTGTCTTTGAGTGGTAGCTTACAAACAAGGCCTTTCGGTTGATTGGTACTTATGGAAAGTGTTTGGAGATGCTTAAGGTTTCTTTTGTTGGTGATAGCAACATTGGGATGCAATGTGTTCTATCATGTTGTACAAATATATGTAAGTTTGAGATAAGGGATGGCCCATTTAGTGATCTGGATCTTTTATGAATCAAAGTGATCCCTTTGTTTCCAAAATGGCCTATCGTTTCCTATTCTCTCATACACACACCTAGAATTTGTCCACTTATTTTTTTTTCATTTTGCGAACTTCACACATTACACACGCACTCTTAACAAGAATGGTAGTCGATTCCTTTCCCATTTATTGCAAAGTGGGAGTCAATCCCAATAGGTTTAAAGGGATGAAACATAAAGTCCATGCCACACATGGTGTTCCTTACTAATGAACATGGTGTTTTTGCACCAAGCTTCCAAATGAATTTTTATTTTATTTTATTTTAGGACAGTTATCCATTGAACATTTGACAGTTCTCAGCGTCGAAACCACAACACCGTCGTTGGAGAGTTTATGGGAAGGTCATTTTATTTCTAATGTTGTTCATCAGATATTCGACATTAATATGTCGGTTCTCTTGCAATCAATAACTAAACCTCATTAGATAAGCAACAATAAAAAAAGGAACAACATCGGATACCTGATGCAAATTCATCGAGCACCCGACAAAACTTGTGCATGTTAGCCGACAGGTATCCAACGCAATCTCATTGACTACCAGATGTGTTTACTTCGGCTAGCAGGCAGTTTGAAAAATTGCATGCATCTAGTACCCGACAAAATCCCGTCGAGTAGTCGACGAACGAGCATCGGGTAGCCAATGATTTGATGAAGGTATTGCATCGACTAACCAATTGAACGACATTAGATACCATTGAAAAGTTGACATGTTGATAAATTTATTGCATCAGTTATCTGAAAAACACACATCGGGTAGCCGACGGATGGTCGTCATATATCCAATGGTTAACACAAAAATGTCCAAAAAACACTACGTGATTGAGTTACCACATGTTTTGGCTGTTCAATGTTCCTGATGTCAGATATCCAACGAAAAATCAAGTGTCGGATAGTCAATTAAATTACACCGACGATTGTTGGAGGCTCGTTTTCATTGTTTAACTCTTGATGTTATATTGATAATCCAATGAATGAACATTATATTTTTTTCCATATGCAGTAGTGTCTACTACAAAAAACTCGCGTCAACCTATCGCCTCATCATGATATCTTTAGCGCAAATTCATGGTAGACAATGAAAATTGATAACAATTGAGAAATTGAGATTAGGAGGATGATGGGTTGTCCATAGTGACTTATGCTTTGATTGTTTCAAACACATCAATTTTGTCTCCTTTCTTGCTCAATTTTTTGTTCCCATCACAACGCTTTAATTTCTCTCTAAGCATTTTCAAATACCTTCCCTTAATTACCCCCAATTCTGATAATTTCTTCTATAACTCCCCGAGGGACTTTTATCAAATTTTCGAGTCATTATTCAACCCTCTTTGAGACTTCTTTTGAACACTTTCATGATGATATGGTACGATTGTTGAATACATTAGATGTCCAATGGACGGTATGCTTGGTAATGGAGTGGCATTGTCGGGTCATATGAGCCAAGGGTTGTTCGTGAATCTATAACCCTAATGGTTGACAACAGGATTTAGTGTAGTCCTTCTCCATTGTACTACACATTCTGAGAGTTATGTCTCTACTTTTTATTGTACGTCAGTAGTGATCTATTCAACAATGTTGAAGTTCAACTAGTGGGCCTACATAATTTAGAACTCATTCTCCTTGTATTGCATCAGTTGTGGAATTACTTGTATTACCGCTTGGGGATCCAAAGGTACTGTAGATGAAATGGGACGCTCTCCTTGTAGTGGTCCCATGGCTGGAAATGTGAGATTCGAAGTTTGAGTTGGCTCCTTTGGCGCATCATCCATTTTCAGGTCCTCATATTTCTCCCTTTCTTCTCCTTCATTTTCCTCCTCGCCTTTGTCATACCCTTGTTCCTTCTCTTCATCTTTCCTATTGTCAAGGTTATGCTCATCCATGTCATTGTTTGTATCCATCATATGTGACTTTTGGTTTGTGCTAGGAGGTGAAGTACATGCTAATTATTGGTGTTGTTCTTAGTCTCATACTCCTTCCTGATCTACTCCTTGAGAATCACTATCTTTGGGTTGTTGAGATTCAACAGTCCCTTGTTGTTCATATGTGATGAGCACACTTCCAATTTCAACAAAAAATATCGATAGGTCAAACCCACCCTGGTTTCAACATCAAAGATTGCAAATCCAAACCAAGTGGGCAAGTTAAGCTATAAAACATGGAAGAAACCATCAAGCACTTTCAGGAAACTTGGACTGACACTTGCTGCTTGAAATAGAACAAAATTTTTTTTTTCCCAAAAAGACGAAATGAAGTTAGGGTTGGAACTACAAGAGTTCAAATAAGTCACGGTGGCAGTGATCAAATTTGAAGGGTGTGTCTTAATTTTAATTGGAAGGCCATTTATTCTTGGATCCCTTCAAAGATGAAGGACAATATAAATAATTGTACTTTAATTGACAAGTATAAACTAACTAAATCCTTTTAGCAACAAAAATGCAAAAAATAATATTATTCTTTCAAATTTTTACAAATTTTAACAATTGAGCACTCCTTAGTATTTACATGAAAAAATGATATATTTTCAATAAAACTTGTTTTGAACACATTAAGTTGTCATATGTGTATCATTAACTTTACAATAGAGTAACATAACAACTATTCTATTGTATTTTTTCAAGTTGGAGCACACTTCATTATACAAAAAAACTACTTAGACTATGTCTTAACCACATTGGGGCTCCACATGCAATCCAAGCTTAAGAGATATAATAATGATAAGGATTGGGCACCTAAGAAAAAATAATACACAACTCGGAAAACATTAAGATAAAATTTCCTACATACCAAGCAAGTTATCAAAGCTAGCATAACCAGGGTCAGGGTGTCAATTCTTTTTTTCAACACTTATCATGAGAACATACATGTATGGGATGGAGGGGCAATGGAATCAAGCCTAATTCAATTGAATCTTTGCAACTCAGGCATGTCTGAGTCTCAACAATCTGCCTTTTAACTTGAACCAAAATGCCAAAATAAGTTTATTAATGGCTAGATTTGAGAAAGTTCTAGGTGTGAGTAATAAAGGGCTCGGGGCTCTAAAATTTGTTGTGTTTAGTACTAGTCCACGATTCAGTGAATCGACAGTCACTGGTAGGAATCTAAGTTATTTAATGAAAACAATTAATGTGTATACGTATATGTAGAAATTGTTTTCCACGATGATGCATGCCACTGCCCTCTTTATTGTCTTACCAAAAGGGATGATAGTGAGGAAGAAGACCTAAAATTATGGACTTCACCTTCAAAGAATTCCTTGCAATCACATTGGTGAGGAGTAATAAGAAGATCACAACAATCTAACATGTCAAATCTCAGTTGATAGTGTTACTTAAAGACTTATATGGTAAATTTAATATAAGACTTACTTATAGTTGTCTCCTACTCTTTACGTCTTCACACATTTAATATTTTATGGTTGTCTCTGTGCCTTGACCCAATTCGTATTATAAGGTGAGGATGTGAATGCATAATAATCCTTAGTTATGACTATGAGATGAGGATTTAAAGGGAAGAGGATGTGAAGAAAAGTAAATTTTATATGTATTTTGGTGGTGCTGAGGACAAATATTGTGAGAAACCACAAATATTTGGAAGGACGGAGGGAGATTGCATCACGATCATGCCACCCATCAAATTGAAGACTATTCTTGAGCCAACAATTGTTTTTTAAAATTTTATTAATAACCATTGTTTCTCCATATTGTGTGCCCAATGACACCTCTCTATAGAAATGCATAAATCGACCTCAACACAGTTTGTGATCCTACCTACATGTCAGTATTTGTATTTTCCTCACATCAAATGTTGTTTATAGTTGTTGTGAGTCCATGATATTCATGCAAGAAATGAACTCTTGTAGAGGAGGACTCATCAAACCGGCCTTTTGAATTTCATTTTGACGAAAAACAAGTGGACATTGGTAGCGAGGTTCACATAGGTAGTAGGCACAAAGTTTTGAGCCCGTTTCGGACCTAGTAGTTGTTCTTTTTTATTAAAGTCGTAATTGTTGACACATTGTCACACTTTAGATTGCAACCCCAAGTAACTCGGGAGTTAGAGTGACATCTAGATGGCTAGTGCCTTGTAGTTATCAATGAATTATTGGTCATCTTGCACACCTAAGGAGTGACTGATTATAATTTATCATATTTCCAATATTTTGAATGATGAGTTGAACTGTATAGAACAGGAATTTCAACATCTTGAGAAATTTATATGGATGGGTAATTTCAAATGTTTCCCTTCTTTTGAAATGTTCATATAAATTATGTCCTTCTTAATTGGAAAAGTAAAATTCAGATTTTAATTTTTTTTGAAGGATGATTTTAACTTTACAGTTCTAGGAAGAGTCTTTTGAAGGGCTTGAAAGGGTTCAATTTTGAACGGTGCATGGTGGGAAGAAGGTGGAATAATTATCTTTGACAAGGATGATTTTAAGGAGCCATACTTATTTAAAAGTGAATAAATGTTGGCGAATATTACCAATTCTTAAAACGCAAACTATAAAATGATTGGCCATATTTTTCAAAAAATATTTTAATTTCCAAGGATTTTATATCGTTTATATAATAATTTGGCGATTTTTAGGGTGAAAAAAATTTACCCGATCAAAATTGAGCGAAACAGGGTTTCAAAAAATGCAAAATGGATAGTATTTTTTGGAGAAAAAACATGGAAAAATAACCCACCAGCTAAAATTCACCCATAAAATTAGATTCTTTGATTTCCTCCCAACAAGAATAAAAATGAATCAACCACTGCCATTGTCATTAAAAATTCAGCGAAGATTTCGTTGTTCCTTTCGCTGTAAGAATTAATGTGATTTCATAATATTTCAGTTCCGCGGACTCTAGATAGATTTTGGCTCGTTTCCACGTTCTTTCGTTCGAGTCTTGGTGCCCAGAATCCTATGCCCCAATAGAAAAGGATCCTCAACATTTCTCATTCGTAGACTCCACAACTGTGTTTCGTGTGGATCACGGGTGCTCTAGTAAATTCCATGGCAATGGCCCACTGGCCGACGTTATTTCATTGAAAATATGACTGAACGACAACCAGACTTAGGCCATGAATATGACATTAGTGGGGTGTGATCAGTTCACCATCAGACTGCACTACTCTTTGCCGTCGTATTTGGGATACGCCCAGCCTCCAGGGAATGTAACTGTTGTGTGAACGCGCGTTATATAGTGGCATTTTTATTTTTGACCAATTCCTCTTTGTTTTATTGGGTCTTTCGGCCAAGGAACCATATGTGGGTCTACGTGTACCTTAAACGTTTAAATTTACATAATTTAAATGTTGTGGAGGTATTTCAGAGGCTGACCGTCGATTGAACAAACAAAAAATTGAAATTTATTAACAAAATCATTGAATTCCATTGTTGTCCATGGGCATGTGGCCATAAACTGTGTGGGGTTCATTGCTGACCATTGACCAACATTGAATATGCAACGCTGTGTCCAAGTAAACTAAAATCAGATTTCTCTAACCAGTCGACGATTTTTCCCGGAATTGAACTTTATGGGCCATCATTCGTTAGACCTCTCTCCATAGACAAGCCGTGAGTTGGCTTCAAGTGCTTCCCCATTACTCACTAGAAATGGTCGAAGGATGCATCAATGTTACTCTGCTCACCAGGCATAACGTTTGAAATGGTGAAGTCACCCGGTTCCTGCATTAAACTGTAGGACGTGCAACACCCTCTACATATAGCGCTAGTTTGTTTAGTGCTAACATATCAATCCATATGAATGCCCCTAATGATCAAAGAAATCATAAGATGCATAAACCCCTCAAAATATCACTCTTCCATGCACCCAAGCTTGGCCATCTCAAATATAACAACCCCACTATTAGTCTTAATTTTGAATACAAGGAAATAAAGCTTGCACTGCCATAAAGAGGAAGTCTCAACCTCTCCTCCACTAACATCACAATATAGTTTACCGATCATCATCACAGCTCTGGCGATCACCTGTACAATCTAAAAAAATCCATTGTGCAGATGAATGCCTGGGTCCTACCACCAAATAGGGAGTCCATCAAACCCAACCCCTACTCATTTTTATTGTACCATGTTGATAACCCTCATCATCTTATCCAGAAGTGAGGACTCAGGGGATAAACATCTATGAGCTTTGTAGCGTACAATGTCGTCCCCTACTCTATTAGCTACAATATATGTGCATCGATCTAACACATCCTAAATCTCGTCCTGTGCACCTTGCACATTGACTAGATAGTCCAAATGATAAATCTTAGCCGTGTCCATACCACCCCATGACTCACCCAACCATCTCAAGTGATCTTCCCAAGACATGTTGCATATAATGGAAGCATCAAAGAAGGAAAACAAAATCCTCCATAATGGTGACCAAAACTAGATAATGTCAGGTGCACTGGTCAGTCCCAATGGTGTGACCAAGAGCTCATAACAACACTTGAAGGAAACATTGTGAGTAGCCAACCCTCTATCCCTAGTTTGTTGATATCCCCATTAAAACTCATTCATCGAGGGATATACTACTATATGAGGCTCACCCATCCACTCCTCAATCCTGGGAATCCTCAAGTCAATGGTATGCTCAATGACTCTGTCACTAGGTCTCCCTGGAGGAAACAACCCAAAGCTCCAATGTACACAACAATATGTATGAGTACCCTCTTGTATACGATTTCATGAAACTATAAAATCATGTGACATTAGGTATCATGTATGCATCACTGTAGTCAATACTCCACTAAAGTCAAATGAGCATGTATCCCAATGTGTCTCCATGTTGGTCATATATTTTTCCACGCAATCCATTGATGCATATACCCCCATGTTGGTTGGACTACACGGGATGTGCTCAAATACCTCCTTCATAGCTAAGCGTCTATTCCACATAGGAATTTCAGGATCCTCAAAATGAAAAACAAGCATTTGGTCGCAACCCTGCATGTCAAATATTTCCTTAAACCCCTGCAACTCTGAATGCTTCTCGGGTGGAAATGTCACGAGACGCTCCTCCCTTAAAACACACGTCACTAACATACTAATGTGTTCTGGCTTCCATCGAAGGCTGGGTCCTTATTGTGGATGATGAAGAATATGGAAAACCCAACTCTACACCAAGCCCATCATAATCATCATAAGTACAATTAGTGCACCCATCATAAGCATCAGTGTCATCATCCTCATAAGATAGTTCTAATGATGGAAGGACGACTATGGTTTTGTCAACTTCATTGCACACATCCTCAACCTGAGTAGATGCGTTCACTTCCAAGAAGTCATCCTAGGTTTATGCCAAGCATCCGTAGTGAGATGAGGTATCCTTATCACCAATCCTTTTATATTTGAACCCCTCCTCTTTCTTCCCCACCAATAAGTAAGGCTCCAACCATTCAGGGTGCTCTAACAATGTTGTTAGATTCTTTCATATTCCTAAGAAACTTGTAACAGCCTTTTTAAGTGTTCCTAAGTTGTCTTCATCTTTTTTGAACCATGTATGTACAATATGAAATAACTTTTCATCGATTTTTCCCTTGGCAGGATGCATATCTTTGATACCACTGTAAAGTCCCTAACCAAATTCGAATGTGAATTTTTCACCTCTTTGAGTTTGGCTGGAGACTTGGATCAAATGTGTGTGAGATATTAGCAACATTGTTGAAGATTACAAATTTGTCCCCAATCCTTTTCTAATGATAGGTTGGGATTGAACCTTCAGTCTATATGCTCCATAGGTTATTATTGTAGCTGGTTGTTAGGTAGTTTGGCTTGAACACACTATAAATGGAGGTTTATAAAGAACCAAAATAGTATCACTAAGTTGGGCAATTGTTGTTCTTATGTTGAAGTAGGCTTTGCATTAAAGACTTAAAAATCATTATTCAACCACAAATTGAAAACTTCCATAAGTCTGCTTGAATGTAGCCTGGTGTTTGGAAATTAGTTTCACATTAAGAAGTTTTCCAGTACTCCCATCATAAATGTGAATAATGAATAGTAATAAAACAATGCTTTATATTCTACTAAAAATCACATATTCATCCACGTGCATAAATATAACACTGAAAATTTAGTTAAAACTTAACAACATTTATAAATATTAATAATATCATATTTACAGTTCATGGTGGACAATGAAAATTGATAACAATCAAGAAATTGGGATTAGGAGGATGATGGGTTTTCCATAGTAACTTATGCTTCAATTGTTGCAACCACATCGATTTTTTCTGCTTTCTCACTCATTTTTTTGTTCCCATCACAATGCTTTAATTTCTCTCTAAGTGTTTTCAAAGACCTTCCCATAATAACCTCCAATTCTGATAATTTCTTCTATAATTCCTTGAGGGAATTTTACTGAATTTTTGAGTCATTATTGAACCCTCCATGAGAATTCCTTTGAACACTTTCATGATGATATGGTACCATCGCGGAGTGCATTAGATGTCCGATGGATCTGCTGCTTGGTAGTGGAGTGTCACTGTTGGGTCATATGAGCTAAGGGTTGTCCGTGGATCTCTAACCCCAATGGTTGACTCTAGGATTCATTATAGTTCTGCTCCACTGTACCACACATTCTTAGAGTTGCATCTCTGCTTTTTATTGTATGGAAGAAGTGATCTATTCAAAAATTTTAAAGTTTAGCTAGTGGGATTGCATAATTCAAAATCCATGCTCCTTTTCATGCATCAGTGGTGCAATTACTTATATTACCACTCGGGGATCCAAATGTATTGTAGATGCAATGGGATGCTCTCCTTGTGGTGGTGCCATGAATAGAGTTGTGAGAATTGAATTTTGAGTTGTCTCCTTTGGCGCATCCTCCATTTCTTGGTCCTCATCTTTCTCCCTTTCTTCTCCTTTATGTTCCTCCTCCCATTTGTCCTATCCTTGGTCCTTCTCTTTTTTTTCCTATTGTAAAGGTTATCCTCATCCATCTCGTTATTTGTATCCATCATCTATGAATCTTGGTCTATGCTAGGTCATGAAGTACATGCTAATTGTTGGTGTTGTTCTTAGTCTCAGACTCCTTCCTAATCTCCTTCTCGATCCTCTCTATCTCTAGGTTGTTGACCTTCAATGACCTCATGTTGTTCATATGCTATGAGGACACTTCCAATTTCAATAAAAAATATCGAGAAGTTAAACCCACCATGCTTTCAACATCAAATGTTACAAATCCAAACCAAGTGGGCAGGATAAGCTATAAAACATGGAAGAAACCATCAAGCAGTTTCAAGAAACTTGGATTGGTGCTTACCACTTGAAATAGAACAAAGGCAACAACAACCCGAAAGTAAGAAATGAAGTTGGGGTTGGAATTACAAGAGTTCAAAGAAGCCATGATGGGAATAAGTAGTGGTAGTGAAGGTCTAGATACAATGAATCTACATAATGATTATCTATGGTTATTTCCCAACATATATGGAATGATTATCTATGATTTCCTCCCAACAAGAATCAAAATGAATCAACTATCACCATTACCATAAGCTTCATTTAATGGAATATAGATTAACTATCAACTACCACCTTAGCTAAATTCTAGCTTCATTTAGTGGAATATTAATGAGGCTTTGTCACTAACATTCAATCCATATAGATTTATTTAATGAAATATAAATTAACTATCAAACACCACCTTAGATAACTTCATTTATTGGAATAGGCTACTTTATTAGGAAGGAAACAGAGGACAAAGGCCTAGTGGAGATTTCTGGTGGAGGATGGTCTGACGGAAGATGGTGGAGGGAAAGGGGGGAGGCGGGAACGGATCCATGAATCTTGACTCGAAAGGTTTGAAAATTGGGGATATCCCAATAGATATAGATCATGGCCAGAATCAAGCAAGGGGATCAATGATAAGGAAACCATGGAAGTGCATGCCAAAAGCAGCCTTGATTCCATCAATGACAGTATGATCCTCGAAGATTAGGGAGTGGATCCAGTATATGTTAGATCTTTCATTGATAGGGAAGTTTGTGGGTATGTAACCCTTGGAAAAGGCCCTATTCAGGTGGATCAACTCGACTTGGAAACCTAAGGCTCATTACGATCTCCATCTGGGTTCCAAAGGGTTGTTTAGCATCTGTTTCATTAGTTTGGAGGATAGGAATCGAGTTTTCGATGGAGGCCCATACTTCTATTATTCGATAGGCCTTTTCTTGAGACCTTGGAAAGAGAAGTTCTGTATGGAGAAGGAAGATATGAGAGTAATCCAAGTATGGATTACATTGTATTCCCTTCCTAGTGAGTATTGGGATCCATAAATTTTGGAGGATTTGGGGAATTATCTGAGAAAATTTATTAAGATCTCATAACAAAAAATGATCCAATGCTATATGACCTATGCAAGGATCTGTGTTTTTATGGATCTATCCAAAGAGGTACCAGAAACAATACGAATTTCATGGGAGGATGAAGATTGGATGCAAACCCTCGATTATGAACATATACCTTTTCGGTGCCGAAGATGTCATGAATACAACCATTTATTTAGGGATTGTCCAATGAACAACCCAAAGACAAATAAGGAGCAACAGGAACAAGGGCTTACAAGAGTCCCATCATGGAAAAGACGAAGTTGAAAGAAAGACAACTAGGAGGTGCACAAGAAGGTAGCGATCTCAAACAAGTTTGAGGCTCTGGAAGATCATAAGGAGGAAAACCTAGAATAGTTTCTGATGGCAAATCGGGGTACGTTATCCCAAGTGGGGAAACTTGATTATGCTTTTGTGATAAAAGAGGAAGCAGGGGAAGCTAAGGGGTGAGAGGGGACCAGATCTAACTCAGGGGATGAGGCCTAGGATATGGACATAGGCGATATAGATCTAGAAGGAATTGAACAGGCCTGTGCGGATAAAGGGAAAGGTTATGTCTTGCAAGAACAAGTAATCTTATTAAAAGAATAAATCATCAAGGCTTGTTTGTCGAACCAACTTGGGATCAGTTCTGGATCTCATAAGGAAACACAACGGAAATTTGAGGAACCATCTAAGAAGACAAGAAGGAAGACAAATAAACACAGGGCTGCAGAAGTAGGCAAGCGGTTGGTAGAGTAAGCTCAATACCCTACCATTAAAGCTTTGCTAGGTTTGTGAGTTTCCCCAATGAATATCTTGTCATGGAATATCAGGGGCTTAAATAGCTCTCAGAAAATTAAGATACTAAATAAAAACATCAATAAGAAAAAGCTGGCCATAGTATTTCTGTAGGAGACAAAGTGTTTGGCGATTCAAATCCAAGACCTAAGTAAGAAAATCTGGACGAGAAGTAAATGGATGGGTTTGGATACAAGAGGGTATTCTATAGGCTTAGGAATACTTTGGGACCCTACTCGAGTGAGTTTGGAAGGATTCCAAGGGACTCGGTACTATATATCGGCTGAGTTCAAGGCAGAAGGTTTTCCAATTCCAGGGGGAGTGACAAATGTCTATGGACCTCATAATGCAGGGAAAATGAGGGACTTCCTCCAATCCCTCAAAAGACTTAGGGAAGGAATGGCTAATATCCATTGGGTGGTAGGAGGATATTTCAATCTCATCACCTCTTTGGAGGAACACAAGGGGGGAATGCGTAGGATGGAGGAGGAATGTGAAACCTTCATAGAAACCATTGAGGAACTGGGCCTTGTTGACATCATTCCTAGGGAAGGTTGGTTCACTTGGAACAATAAGAGAACATGGGATAGACACATTGCATCCATACTAGACCACTTTGTGGTTATAGAATCCATCATAGAACTAGGGAGTGATATCAATTGTGTAACACTTCCTAGTATGGTTTCAGAACATTGGCCAGTTGAAGTAATGTGGAGTGGTATGGGTTCCCAATTTAAAAAACCTTTCAGGTTTGAACAGTTTTGGATGGAGCACTCAGATTTTGATGAAAAAATCAAGCTATGGTGGGAAGATTTGAGTGAAGGAGAGGAACCAAGTATGTACAAATTCCAACAGAAATTGAAGGACCTAAAAGTGGAATAATGAAGAATTTGGTAATATCTTCTCAAACAAAAAAATTTCTGGAAAGCCTCCTTCAGGAGATCCAATCCATTGGGAAAAATGAAGGATATTCCATGGAATTAAAAATGGAGGAACTTAGCCTCTGCTCTAAGATAGAGGAATGAGAAAAACAAGAAGAAATTCTATGGTGTCAAAAATCCCGAAATCGATGGTTGAAGGAAGGAGAGAGAAACACAATTTTTTTTTACCACTCACTTATCTAGAACATAATTCAAAATAATATTTTTGCACTCAAGAATGCAACGGGAGAACGGGTGGATACCAGAGACGAAGTCAAAACCATTCTGAATCAACACTTCTTAGATATTATGAGTGATCCAAGGAAGAATAGACATGAATATATTGAGAAAATAACACGACTCATCCCTCCCCTAGTTACTAATGAGAAGAATAAGGTTTTGACGAAATCAATAACTCTCAATGAGATGGAGGAAGCGGTCTTCCAGATCACAGAAGAGAATGCCCCCAACCTGGATGGTTTCACAGTGAACTTCTTCCATCATTTTTGGGAGATGGTTAAGATGGATGTGTGGAGGAGAGTGGGGGATTCTAGGGTTTATAAGAGAATTTAGTTGGCCCTCAATGCAACCTTTCTCACCCTGATCCCAAAAAGTGAAGGTGTGGACTCCCCATACCAATTTAGGCCTATAATCCTTTGTTGTAATGTCCCCGACCCTCCGATCGGCGAAGAGGACACTACCAAACCATTAAACATCCAGGCAATTAGCCCCATGAACATGTACATACATATAAAAACCCAAATGCTTAAACATACATATACTCAACAGAAGCAAAACATACAATTGAGAAAAAATGATTTGAACTAGAACATGCATAGATATATAATTATTTATCATACAGTGGAAGCAAACATACGTTCATACAAGCATTCAACATGTCCATCATCATAACTCATTAACAGTAAATATGATTGTAAAACAGATTTAGTCAAGAATACTTATCTTATAAGAACTGTCCTGCAACCAACTACATCGCTGCAATGTTCCGTCCAACCATAGGCCAGCGTGCTCCTTAATCTCTCAACAACGCTGCCACCCCCGAGCTAGGCATGATTCCCCAAGGAATAAGGAACTAGTAGGCTTACACATAGCCAAGAATAACAAAAAAGCCAAGCCAACACAGTTGGGTTTCTTAGGCAAAAAACGGATCAGCCAAGGCAACACAGTTGGGTTTATTAGGCCATCCAGGAGCTGGGAAAGGCTAAATGCTAAGATGGTGAGCTCATTGAAGAGCTAAGGACACCTACAGCAGAACTAGCCTGACTTCTAGGACACCCTCACACACACAACACAAGGAAATCAGTCCCTTCTCTGCTACACAGTCCCTCAGGCCCTGACCTCCCTTCCAGTGCTATTTAGGGGTTGTGGAAAAGAAAGCCAACCCTCTAGCTCTGTTTGTGTGGTTCCCAAACCCACCAGGTTTTTCAAGCAAACCAAGCCCTCATCCCCCACTCCCAACACAGTTTGAAGACCAACCACTACATGCATGCAGTCAACCAGCAATCACAGCTTGGATGGGGGAAACAAATCCTGGGTCGATCATGTCCCTATCGTGGCCAAAAGGACTCCATAACAACCTATAGCAGCCCAACACGTAAAAACAACACAACCAACTAAAATATGTGGAAACAATAGCCCGTTCTGAACAATGAAGCCACAGGGAAACTTACACAGACCGAAATGGGGAAGAAAACAGACTCCCAACCTGTGCATGAGGGAAATTTTACATACAGACCCCGAAATCCAGATGGAAAAACACAACCGATACCCCTCGGTAGAGAATGTGAATGACAGCCAAAACGGCTCGAGTCCTGGCTATGTGAGACCAAATAGAAAAGAATCCTCCTCCCCAGAACAGGACGTCCCTCTGCGTGAGGATGATCGACAATGGAGAATGGCGAGTGGGAAAGTGCGTGAGTGTGCCCTTGCAGCCATGGTGAGAGTGGAATAATGGAGAGTTTTCTTCGTCTTCCCAATGTGAGGTTCAATTTGTTGGTGGAGTGTGCATGTAGGCAAGGATTGACAATCCTACCACACTCCACTCCCCAACTACTCAGCAAAATATTTAAGGTGATAGTTGGATAAGAAAGGGGAAGGTGAGAAAATCAAATAGGGTGGTTGACAAGTAAATGGGTTTAACAGTTGACACATGGCTTTTCCCCATAGGCTCAAGGTTTGATAATTCTCCCTCCCTATCCTTAGGAAAATCATGCCCTTTTCATTATGGTTGCAGTGAGCATAGCTGGTTGGGTTCATTTAATTAAAATGTATATTTACATGATGACAAAACTTAATATGTGTTGTATACCACGATATACCGTCGACAACGATTCCCTTCACTGCAACATAACACAACCAAATCGATGGTGGGGATTTTGCCTTTAGCTCCACACAACGATTCGTTACAATATATATATATCATGTACATTTAATGCAACAGGGTCAAAACCGGGGTGTTACATTCCCCTCCCCCTTCAATAGCACTGTCCTTAGTGCTTTACAAAATTGAACAAAATGCTACACTGGTATCGCCTCAGTGTTCCACAGAATTGAACAAAAATGGATGTGCCAATCGCATGGCATCGTCCAGCTCCCACGTAGCCTCTTCAGGTCCATAGCGTTCCCATTACACCTTTACCTGACCTATGACCTGGTTCTGGAGCATTGTGACCTTCTTGTCGAGGATGCACATTGGCTCAGTTCGGAACTCTCCCTCGGGTTCCACCTGAATCACATCTCAATTTATCACATGTTTAGGATCATGTACATATCTCTTAAGCAAAGAAACATGAAAAAAATTATGAGCTTTAGTGCTAGCAAGCAATGCAAGTCTATATGCAACTGGCCCTATTCTTTCAAGCACTTCAAACAGCCCACAATATCTTGGTGACAACTTGGCACAACTTCCAAGCTTCAAGGAACTCTTCCTTGCCCTCACTTTGAGGTAAACATGATCCTCGACACTGAACTCCCTGTTCACCCTATGCTTATCTGCATAGCTTTTCTGTCTGTCTTGTGCTGCTTTCAAATTCTGCCTGATCTTTACAACCTCTTGCTCCATTTCCTTGAGCAAATATGGACCTAGCACAACCCGGTTCACTGAACATTGCAGCGACGTAGCTGGTTGTGGGAGGAGTTCTTACAAGATAAGTATTATTGACCATTTTGTCTCTGTAGTTATATTTATCGTTAATGAATAAAGATGAACATGTTGATGCTCGAATGTATGTGTGTATGTGTGCTTCCATTGTATGTTGAGTAAGTATGTATCCTTGTATGTTTTATGCATCTTAGCATGTTTTATGTTTTAAGAATTTTATATCAGCATTATATGCATGTTCTTGTTCATGGGGCTAGTTTCCTGGAGGTTTTTGATGGTGTGGTAGCGTCCTCTTTGTCGGTCAGAGGGTCGGGGACATTACATTTGTAATGTCATATGCAAAATTGTAACAAAGGTAATAGAGAACTGCCTGAAACCTCTCTTTCTGGGTCTAATCTCCCTTGAGTAGTCAGGTTTTGTTGAAGGTAGGCAGATAATAGATGGAATTATCCTGGTTCATGAGATGTTGCACTCCATCAAAGTTAGGAACCTTCCCGGTATGATGGTGAAATTGGATATTGCTAAGGACTACGACAAACTAAATTGGCAATTCATCAGCAAAATGTTGGAAGCCTTTGGATTTAGTTTGTAGTGGATTGAATGGATTATGAATTTGGTTTCCTCTTCTTTTTTCTCCATTCTTCTGAATGGTGTGCCTTATGGGATCATTAAAGCCACGGGAGGCCTAAGACAAGGTGATCCCTTGTCCTCGTTTTTGTTCATTCTCATGGAGGAGTGTTTAGGAAGATCAATTGCGGATTTAAGGCATAATAATGGAATCAAAGGACTGAGCCTAAACCCTCAAGCAGGTAAACAAACGCATCAACAGTTTGTTGATGACACCATGTTGATGGGACATCCCTCGGTCCAAGAAGTTGGGCATTTCAAATAATGTATGGATGAATTTGGTAGAGCATCGGGCTTAAAGATCAATGAGTAGAAATCCCAAGTCTTCTTTTTTAACACACCCAAGATTACTAGAAGGAACATTTGTCGGATGCTGGGGTGTAAGGAGAGCTCCCTTCCATCCAAATATCTAGGGACCCCTCTAATAACTTCAATGGCTAAGAAGAGTTACTGGATAGATATTCTGGCCAATATGAAAAAGCGTATAATGAATTGGACCCTGAGACCTCTAAATTTGGCAGGTCGTCTGGTCCTTGTAAAGTCTGTCCTACAGGAGATGCCGACATACCTCTTCTCTATGATGATGGCCCCTAAATCCATCCTGAAGGATGTTAGGAATTTGAAATGGAAATGTTTATGGAGCAGAGCCTAAGAAAACCGAAAGTGGGCTCTAGTAAAATGGGAAACAAATTCTTCTCCAAAAATCTAGGGCATTCTTGGACTCAGAGACCCCAAAAGCTATAATTTGGTAAGTGGGGAAAATCTATGGTGGAGATGGGTCTCCCATTCTTAGGATCCTTGGGATAAATTATTGCACTCTAACTATGTAGAAGGTTGGGATAAACAATACCTCATAATATTCTTTGAAGACATCATTGGGTCCCACATTTGGCGTATGGCTTGGCAGGGGGGAAAACGCTTGTCTAGGACCATAGTTTCTGGGAGATAAGGAATGGCCAAACAACCAAGAGTTGGGAGGACTCTTGGCAGCAACTTCCTTTGCTGGGTCAACGAAGATAGTTTCAACACATCCAGGAGGAATATATGTCCTAGGGTATTATCAATGTTAGGGATATACGGGGTAATCAGGAGGCTAATCATCTGCTCCAAGTGTGGGAATCAAGGGACTCGTGGGAATGTTTTTCCTAGGAGAGGAAGTGGACCGACTGGAAGAAGCCCTTGACAAGAGGCGTATAAGACGGCATGAGGGTGATGATAAACTCCGCTGGGGATATACCTAGAAGGGTTCCTTTACAATGAAGGAAGCTTACGATATCATGATAGGGGCGGACAAGAACCTGAAAGACCAAAAATGGCGACAACTATGGAAAATAAAGCTTTGTCCTAAGATAACTATCTTCTCCTAGCTAGTGTTAAAAAAGATAATTCTACCAAGAGAAAACTTGAAAAAAAGAGGGATGGCTGGCTCGTATTAGTGTTTCCTTTGCGATATTGTGGAAGATACCATAGAGTATGTCCTTGACACCTGGAAATTTACGTCTTACATATAGGATTATGGGGAAAAGATATTTTATTGTTCTGATCGACTAAGGCAAAACCCGACTGGCTCAATATTGGAATGGTCTAACAAACCCTTTCAAAATCGAATCCTCAATCGATTATGGGAAATTCTCCCCCATTTTATTCTTTGAGATGTTTGGAGGGAGAGGAACTCAAGGACCTTCTAGGCAAAATCCCATCTTGAGAGTAGAGTTTGGGACCAAATCATGTGTAAAATGAAAGAGATTGTTTGCTCGGAGGTATGGGACAACGCGGACTAGGAAACGACAGAGAGAGAGGCACCCATTATGTAGGCTTGGGGACTGTCTGGCCTTGTGGATGAAGATGTTAAAAAAATGAACTAAGCTAGGAGTCCTCGAAGTGTGAAAAAATGGTTTCCTCCCCTAGAGGGTTTCTTCAAATGATACTTCGATGGGGCTTCGAGAGGGAACCCAGGACTAGCGGGCTATAGCTGCATCATTCGGGATTGCAAAGCCAATATGATAGGTTTCAGGTATCGTTTTCTTGGATGGAAAACAAAAAACATGGTGAATATGAAGTTTTACTGAAGGGGATGGAAATTTTTATGGAGAAAAGATGGACCCTATTAATCATTCAAGGGGACTCTCGATTGATTATCAACCTGGTCATAAAACTACACAACGGGTCCCATAGCGCAAAGGTGGCATAGTCATAGCTCTTGGAAGGAAGTCTGGAACTTGTCAAGGGACTCCTACCTAACGGTTTGGCTGTCCATTTCCTCCATGTCAGATGTCAAGGTAGCAAGGCGGAGGACTTGTTGGAAAAATTGGGAGTGGAGACCTGCCAAGTTGTCAAGGTGACTGAGCGGGATATGATTACGGATAGGACGAAATGAGACATATGTATGGCTCTAATGCTTCATGACATGCGAGGAACTTATGACATAGACTGAATAGGATCCTAGGAAATTCTAGAGGCCATCTAAGCACATGGATGGGGGACATTTAGGACAAATGATCCATGTGACGACCATGCATATCTTAATACACCTTCGAATTGTCATTAATAACCTCTCCCGCTGACGGTTCAAAGTACATGCATACATGAAAGGTGGAAAAAGGAAATTTGAATGCTGGTATGGTAATATACTTTTTAGGACTATATATCAAATGCAGAGTATCATGACCAGGTTTACGGTCATGATGATACTGAGAAATAAACTGCTATTTAGGAGTGTGAAAGGTAACGGGAAGAACTACGAGTGTAGTTTGAAGAGGTTTCCTCCTCCTATTCACGTAAAGAAGTGGGTGGTTCTGTATTTGCAAGGTGATATCTCCATGGAAGGTAGAAAAGGTTGGGGAAGTGCCTTCTAACCCAGGAGGAAGGCTCAAGGAAAGCCACCAAATCTCAACAAAAGACTCTATGGGAATCAAGGATGTTTTAGTTAGAACTCCTGTAGGACATCCAACAATGCATTACTGAGATTGAAAAGAAATTATGGGAGGAACTTAACTATGAGAAGCTCCATGCAGAATATTGAAATGTCAAGGAATGGATCCTTGACTCTCACCACACAATGGATAGGGTGAGTCTCTATGAGAAAATGGTTGCTCTCTTTTGGGTAATGAAAAACCTCGTGGGGAGGTTGGCATAGGACAAGCAAGGGGAGGTCCTAGAGGACATGCACCAGGCTCAATGCTAGACATCTATGTCGAAGGAGATTTGACGTTTCAACTCCAAAGTCGAATTCCTCATTACCTGGTTGGGCTTCCAGGTCTCGGACGGGCCTTCTCCAATGAATGCTCCAAAGAGTAGTGTGGTTAGCTCGAGCCACGACCGAATGCCAGATCTCTCATATATGCTGCTTTGATGGCTTCTGATGTTTGTGTTTTGGTCCCTCCTGTGGGGAAATGATGTTATCTCGGTTTAATTGTTTAAGTGTGGTAGGTTTTTTATCTGAGTCTAGGGAATTTAGAACCTATGTATGTAATTTCAGTCTCTGTAGCCACTTATGTTTTGTGGAAAGGATGTTTGGACTAGAACGTTTAGAGACAGCTGGTTAGGAGGTAGAAAAGTAGTGTTCTGATTAAGAGAAAATCTCTTTGGTTGTAACTGTTCTTTTGATATTAATTTAAAGTCTCGCTCTCTTACTTACAAAAAAAAACCTTCATTTATTGGAATAAAAATGAAGTTTTGTCAATAACATTCTATACATATTATGTTGTCAATTAATAAGAAAGAGAGACAATATAATTTTAATTTAAAAATCAAAATATTACCTGTAGCTAATCTTTGCTCCTTATTAAAAATCAAAACATATCCTAAAACTAAACTTTGAAGAAACTTCTAAACTTTAGTGCATTAATCAACTTTGGTCTTGGTTAAAAATCAGAACATACCCTAAAGCTAAACTTTGAAGAAACTTATAAATTTCTATGCATTAATCAATTTAGCTTAAATTAATTTAAAAAACATAAAAATTGAGACAAAATGTTACAATAGTTCCCTTAGCTTTTGGCAGGGACTAATAAGTATCTAGTTTTTCAAGCTCCCTTTCCTTACCTCATGAATTTCCCTCTCGTTCTTTTACCATGAGAACAACAATCTTCCAAGGGTATATCCAATAAATTTCAAGCTAGATATACCAAAAACTTGTTACTCAATAGGGGCCAAGACATCTGGGAGTCCACCGGGGTGAGCCTTTATCCTAGGGATCGCCCACCCTTTGAGCCTTGTCACAACGAGCCAATGAGGAACCCTACCCCCGCTGGTTTTGAACATATGACCTACATGGATAACACATTCTTAACCATTAAGCCTATTCAGATGCTTTTGAAATCTCCAACATTCTAATGAATTATAATGGATATAATTTTAAGGTCTTGAACCTATTTGACCAATAGAATTACATGAATATTTCTTCTGAAATTGTTTGCTAACCCAAATGTTGTTTTCATCTAAACTAGTTCCAATGATATGAAGAGAAAAATGTGTGCTGTATGAACCAATGTTATGAGGCCATGTGACATGTATCGGATGATCCACATCATCGAGGTGACATTAGCTTGTTCAATCAACAACATTCATGGAGGTTCAATCAGAAAACGACACATGTACTACCACGTCATTAAAAATTCAACACAGATTTCCTTGTTCCTTTGGTTGTAAGAATTAGTGTGCTTTCATAATATTTCAGTTCCACGGACACTGATATATTTGGGCTCGTTTCCATTTTCTTTTGTTCAAGTCTTGGCGCCTAGAATGCTATGCCCGAACAAAAATGGATCCTCAAAATTTCTCATTCATAGACTCCACAACTGTGTTTCATGTGGATCGTGTGGGTCATGGGTGCTCTAGTAAATTCCATGGAAATGGCCCACTGGCAGACGTTATTTCATTGAAAATATGACTGAATGACAACCATACTTAGGCCATGCATATGAAGTTATATCCAATATCCTACAAACCAGATATACTATATTAACTTATGAATTAACAAAGATTAAAATATCTCGAATCCAAAACCCACCAAAATAAGCATCTATCTCATGGTCACCTACCCTTCCCAAAGATGAGTGAATTCTATAAAAGTTGTGTCTAAAGGAAAAGGGCCTGCTGCTCACCAAGGAGAATGGTACTGCTCCCGTAAATATTATTTCATTTCCTTTGATGGAAGACAACAGGATATCTAATCGCTCATACAATTACATGCCAGTTACTGAACCTCGTTTCCATGTTGTACACGTGGAGATCCAGGGTTTAAGCACATCAATCACAGTATCTACTTACCATCATTAACATTGAACACTAAAATAACACAACTTTAACAAAGACATCCATATGCATTAACCTTGCAATCACCATAAGACTTCACATCATTCAAATTTAGACAGGAAAATCATAGATCACACCACAAAAGAAGACATGAATTTCATCATCAATCTTTGTATTATATTAACTTCAAAGATTACAAAACATTCGTTGGTCAAAAGCCTCAAACCAAAACATATGCATCCGCATATCACAAACAGATCGCAAAACATATGATGTCAACAATTACCAAAATATCTTCGATTAAATCCCAGATGATCTCTAGATCCTACTTCTAAGTCTATTTATAAGATTGTTCCTTTACAAAATGGTCCACATAAGCCAACTCTCTAACTAACGTGGAAAAAAACTTTAACTACTTGCGACCAAGACGACCATACTTGTAGGTAACTTCCTATTGTGTAGTGAAATTTTCCACAGGCCCCTAACACAATCTCGTGGATCGTCCTTGAGCCATATCGGTTGGACATAGATGGTGCGTTCAACTTAGCTTTGTAGCTGTAGTGCTCTGACTGAATCTGCTCAATTTATTCTTTGATATTTATGCTTATTGCTGCTCATTCTTTGACCTCTTTCTCTATAGGGTGCTCTTCAGATACCTGCATCACTTTAGTCTGTGCATCCCTGGTGTTCCCAAGTCCATCCATATGCTTAATTTCCACCTACTCTGTGTCCTCTTGGAAATGATCTAACTCAATCATCCTCCTCTGGTGTCTGTCCCTTGCCTTATTAACTTGTTGTTGTATCTCTTTTAGCTGGACTGCCTTGGTCACTTGCACAAATAAGGGCATCATTCTTAGTGATCCCCTGATCATTGTTAGTTTTTCCTTTGCCTCATGGAGTTGCACACCTAACTGCTTCAGTTGGTTGTCTTGAACCACTCTCATCCAGAACTGTGTCATTGCTTCAGCCAAGGATTTGTCTGCTTTCTCCAACTCTTCTAGCTGTGCTGCTGCCTCCTTTATCTTGCTTTTGTGCTCTAGAAGTGTACTTGGTACTGCACATGCTTGCAACTCCTCACTTTCCTTCTCCAAGTCAACGACTATTTTTCCTAGTCGCAATACCTTCACTTTTGCAAACATCTCCATAGCAATACCTGGAATTTCTTCACATTGGATGGACATTTCCTTCTCCAGTCGCTTCCTGTCATCGACCATGTTGGTCTTTTCAGTCACCTCCACTAGTTGTGCCTTATTTATTTGTTCTATCTATACTTGTGCTTGTGCTATCCGCTCTTGCGACTTGACTAATTGATCTTGTACCACTGCCTCCCAGTCCTGGATTTATTGACTCCCTGCTGTCTGCAGTCGTGCTAGCGTCTGCATCGGTAGCTCAATGATGTCGAGGACAATCAAGTGAAATTATTGGATTGCTGCATCAACATATTCATTACCTTTCGTCAGTGCATGCGGCAAAATCTGTACAAGCCGCACTCTCTTACCGATGCTTATCTCTGCTAATCTTTGCAGTTAATCAGTCTCTGGTACCTTTTCAAGAATGACATTCGTCAGGGATTGCAACAACCCCTTGACTTGATGAAAGTACCGCGTAGAAAGCTGCTTCATTTTTGCTTGACACTCATTTGTGTATTGCTTGCTTATCCTTGTTCGAATGGTATCTTTGTTCTCCCTTCTTCTAGTTGCCTCTCCATATTTGAATATATTGGAGTCATGGATGATTCTTCCTTGGACTCCTTCACTTTGTCTTGTTCAGCTGGTATATCCTCTAGTGGTCCTACTTCTGTGTCCAACAAATCCTTAATACTGATCGAAATATTCCACTCTGCTGACCATTCATCTATAATGGCGTCAATCTCCTCATCAATCAACTTGTATTGCATTGTTAACCACTATTTCTCTACATCATGTCGTGCCTATATGTATATTGCATGTGGGCCGATTGTGAATAGCGCCACCCTTTGTTACTTGGCTACTGTAGTATCTGTGATGCACAAAACCTTCGTTGTCGGATCCCATAGTGCATCCAAATGCAAATAAAATTGTACGTTGTAATAAATTTGTCGCTCCTTATTTTCAAGTGCCCATAGGTTTTGGTACCACACTCCTCTACATGAGCAAACTGCTTCGACATCCATCCCCTGGTAATGTGTGGGTTCCATCTACCCCACAAGTACAATTAGTATTAATAACCATGAATAAGTAAATGGTCTCTTACCTTGCTACGTGAAGACGATGTCTTCCATAATTTACTCAAGAAGAACAAGGACAAGTTCATCTGAATGCCCTCTGTGCACTGCTCTGTGCATGCAATCACTCTCGACGTGCATTGGTTTGGTCTATTTTTCTGCATGATTTTTACCGCAAGAACCTTTGCTGCGACTCGAAATGCTTTGTCATTGATATTTTTAATGACATATTCCAGCTTGTCCCAAACAATGTCATATTTCTTCTTCAATATTGTGCCGAACCTTTTGTCATTGTATTTTCCCCTGAACTACTGCGATGGATCGACACCTGCCTTGGGCAGGTCGATGATCTGCGAGATCAGGTTAACCGTGACAGGAACTTTCGTATCCAACCATAGATACCCTCTGTGGAAGCATGACAACAACTGCTTCACACATGCATTAGCTTCCACCCCGCTTCCAAAATGTGGCATATGGGTGATGGCCAATAGCTCGGACCGCTGCAAGCCCATTGCCCATTGGGTCGGTGCTCTAGTGATCGGTCCTCCAATATGAAATCCTTTTTGACTTGCTGATGAAATCCTATGATTAATCAATCCTCCTCTAGTTGTAACAACTACGTCAATCATTGTTCAGTTGCTCCTTCCTTGCTCATTCCTATCACTGTCGTTGTGCATAGGTTGGGAACAATGTACTCCATCGACATTATCACCTCCTAGCAGTAGACAAGCTTGAATGGTGTTTGTCTCGTCAATTGCTTGCACGTCATTCTATAGGACCATAGTATCACAAGACTTTTCAAATCCCAATCATCTTGATTTGTATTGCATACCTTTGTTAGTGCATTTTTGAATACCTTGTTGAATGCTTCAACTGCTCCATTTGCTTGTAGATGATATGGAGTACTCTTCTGGTGCTAGATTTGAAATTCCTTAGTCATTGTGTTAATCATGGGATTAACAAAGTGAATTCCTTGGTCGTTCATTAGTATCTTGGGATAATTGAACTGAGTAACCACATTGTTGAATAAGAACCTAGCTACTTTCACAGCTGTACAATCCGTCACTGGTGCTGCTTCAGCCCGTCGTGTCAAATAGTCTGTCGTAGTAATGATGTATCATGCTCCTGTTCATTTTCTTGACGGATTGATGCGTCCCATGCCCATTTATCAAATGAAAGCAACGTGATTTGTGGTACTAATGGAATCTCATCCCATTGTGACAGCTTCCCTGTCATTTGATAGACATCACAACTTTTAACATAGTCTGTGGCATCACTATGCATTGTCATCCACCATAAACTAGCTCAGAATATCTTCCTAGTGGTCACACATCCTCCATAATTCCCTCCTACAACTCTGTCATGTGCTTTGGCCAATATTCTCTCCTGTTCGTGCGGTAGGGAATATCGATGTAGAATTTCATTCAACCCCATTTTGTAGAGCTGGTCCACAATTAGCTGAAAGTCTACAACTCTGATGACCAATTGCTTCTTCTAACTCATGGTATAGTCCTCTGCTGCTTTTCCTGTCACTAAAAATTGAAGAATTTTTTCATAATGGTCATCCACCATGTCGATCTTAAACAACTGTGCATCAAGTAGACCATCCTCAATGACGTTGGGCTCATTTCCAAACTCTATCCGCAAGCGATGATCTGGTCCTGCATTCAACTTTCCCGGCTTCATGATAATTTCAAAGTTGAATTCTTGGAAGAGGAGTAACTATCAGCAAATATCCCCCTCCAACACAAGCTTGTTGACTAAATACTTCAGCGCTAAGTGATCCATAAAAATTTTGAAGTGTCCTCCCAACAAATAGTGGTGAAAGTTTTGCAATGCATACACCATCGCCAATCCTTCCCTCTCGATTGTTGTGTAGTTCCTTTCTACAGTAGACAACTTCTGACTTCCAAATGCGATGGGGTGATCGATCACTCCCTCTCTTGGTTGTGCTAGAATTACTCCTAATGCGAATGATGATGCATCGTCGTGGACGTTAATATCCTTGATTGAATCTGGAAAGACCAATATTGGTGCTATGATCATCTTCTGCTTTAGAGTATCGAGGCTATGCTGACATTCATCATTCCATTCGAACTTCGCATTCTTTTTCAGAAGTTTCTCCATCGGTGTTGTGATTGTTGTGTACCCCCTTATGAATTTACAGGAATATCCTGTGTGGCCCAATGTCACCCTCAACTAATTTAGTGTCCTTGGAGCAGGTAGGTCGCCAATTATCGCAATCTTGGCGGGATTGACCAACATCCCTTCCTTGCATACAATATGTCCCAATAAAATCCCAAACGAGGCACAAAATATGCATTTCTTTAGATTCAACATGATTTGATGTTTTCGACATTTTTATAACATTAGTTGAAGATTCACAACATTGACATTTTACCAACCCATACATATTCCAGTCATCCATGTAGACTTCCAGAAATTTGTGGATGAAGTCCTTTAACACCGCGATGACTATCCTCGAAAATATTGCAGGTGCATTCTTTAGACCAAACGACATCATCGTGTACTAAAAACATCCCCATTCCATTACGAACGTGGTATTTTTCCTATCTTCCTTTGCAACACTTATCTGGTGGTAGCCTGAAAATCCATCTGTGAACGAATAGAACTTTTGTCCTCCCACTTCTTCCAATACTTCATCTGTAAATGATGTTGGGAACAGATCATGAATACTTGCATCATTCAACTTCCTCAAGTCAAAACAGACCCGTATTTCTCTCATCTTTTTGTCTTGAACAACCATCAGAATGATCCATTTCGATTCTTCAAAAGTTTTGATAATGCCAGTATCCAACATTTTGTCTAATTCTACTTTTACGTGTTCTTTATATCGCAGGTTCAGTGTATACGGTTGTTGCTTCATTGGTCATGCATATGTATTCAATGGAATTTTCATCTCGCCCAACTCGCCTGAAATCCCTTTTATCTCAAATAATTTTGTTGTAAACAAGTCCTGGAATTCATGCAATAGATCAATGATCTTTGACATAGTTATCTCATCCCAATAATCCCTAATGTTAGTGAATTTTGGGTACTCCATCATTCCAATATTGACGTTCCTTGTCTTAAGCAGTCACGTGATTTCCTGAGATTTTAATCCTAGTGTGATGATATCTTGACTTCCTTATGATTATGTAATATTGATTGCACATGGATCATCTTTGTCGTCCAACTCCCCTGTCACATTATAACACTCCGTCACGATCTTCGATACTGATGTCCCTTATGCTTCTGTCGACAATTCATCTGGAACTGTTTCCAACACAAGAGTGAGGATGTGATAATGTGAACTATGTATGGCCAGGTTGTCATGCACAAAGCTAAACATTTGACTGAAACTGACAATCAATTATTCCCATGTTGTAGTGTCCCTTCATATTTCTGTCGACACGTACCACCTCCTGGGTACTTCATCCAATGTATGGACGAAAGCATGTACCCATTCCTCCCTTGGTTTTAATATTCGAGCCCTGTGGAATGCAACCAAATGGTTGTTGGGATTAGTATTTCCATCATACCTATTTCCTTAGTAGTTCTCTACTTCCCCAAATCGGGCTTCCATCATTTTTCGAGATATTGGCTAGTATCCTATCGAGCTCTTGTGCATAGCCTACCATCTCACTGGAGTAGCCTTCAATGCTTCCTCTAGTGTGAACAATTGCTAAGGTTCTTATACTTTCTCCTTAAACTCAATAATAAATCTATCCAAGTTAGGCAATCCTTCATAGGTCGGTAGTTCGATGAACTTTGTTGCGACCCAACGTAGCGACTGAGTTGTTGGAGACATTTACCACCATACACACTCATTTTGGTCAATTTGGCCTAGTTAAACCACTATCCTAAGTTTTATTGACTTAATTAACATTAGAGGAGCACTGTATGACATCAGCATGAGCACACCCACACCTACCTTCAGACAAGGAGGCCAACTAAGCCTTCTCCTTCATTCGGGGAGGCTAACTAGAGCACTCCGGGGGTGATCTAAGTGTCATAAATGCAGTTAATTGATAATTGATGGTTACAATCAGTTAAATAGAGTAGTGAAGGTGCCTCCTTTCATTAAATTGATAATTATATTAATATTTAATGAACTGGAGTCAACAGGGGCGCCTCCAACCACCTCTGATGGTCAGTTAGACTTTAGTTAACCTCATTGGGGTTCATTGAAGTCATTGATGCGCTACCACTTGTTGGTTGGCTTGCAGTGACATGTGTCTGAGCTACTTTTAGTTAGACTTAGTCATTTATTGCACTCTAACTTCAGTTAGGACTCAATTAAGTCAATTAAGGTTTTGATGAGTGGTTAATTGGTGTGTTCACTATGGCTTACATTCAATTAAGCTAGACTCACTCAATCAATTCGAATGACCTCCTTGGGAATTCGAATTATCTTGGTATTCATGCATCTGGCATGATAATTGTATTGTATCATCATTCTTTCATTTGATTATACAGAGCTGCTACTTCCATTGCAACACCATTTTGCCAATTTTATGCATATTTGTCTATATTCTTTGTGAGACTGTGTTTTCAGTTCCTAGACCACTGTAAAAAATTAATATGGTATTAGAGCTCACGGCCGGATGAAGTTCATATCTCTCAAAAACAAGGTTTTTGACATATCTTGCATGAAAAATTGAGCAAAAGCTCAAAATTCTAGCACTGCACCAGAAGCCAAGGCTTACCACTTAATACCCCAAGTAAGGAAATTGTTGATCAAGCTTGTTTGATCAACTATGCTGGGTGTGATGAAAGCCTGAAATGTGCAGGTTGTCTGACCTTACGGTGCCCCTTTCATTGTGATTTGTAGGATTTTAATAGGTAAAATCATTCGCTTCAGTAGTTCCAGATGGCTTCTTCCGTAGACCTCTTGACTCCATTCAATTTCCACTCATGGAAAGGAGACATGGAGATCCAACTACGTGTCAGAGGACTCTATAGGGTCACTATGGCCACTAAATAAGAGCATGCTTCTGTGACAGACAAAGCTATATTCTTGAACAAGAAAGATGAAGCATTCGGATTCTTGTGGCTCTCTGTTTCCTGGGATCTTCTTTTCCATCTCTCGGGATTGAATACTCCAAAGGAAATCTGGGACAAATTGGAAACCCTGTATGGAAAACACGATGATTTGAGAGTATACCAGCTTGAGAATGAGTTTATGTCTCTCCATCCTTCCAATTTCGAGAACTTAAATGATTTTTTCACAAAGTTCAAGCACATTGTCTTACTGTTGAAGCAATGTAAGGTGGAGAAGGAGGATGATCAGCTCATCCTCACCATACTCTCCAAACTTGGAGCTGATTATTCAGTGTTTGTCTCTAAATTCCGTGCAGGGAAGCTAACAACCCCTGGATGGAAGATGCCTTCACTCAATGCCTTCATTGAGTCCCTAACAAGTGAACATGATAAGCTTGTCCAGATGGGGATCATCATATACTCTCATGATCAAGCACTCCATGTCCCAGGGCCCAAAGATCTGAAGGGTAAAGGAAAGCAGCAGAAGAACCCAAAAACCAAATTCGAAGCTCCTAAGCTTAAAGTTGAAAAACAGTAGCATGAAGAGTCTTCCGGCTCAAAGAAGAACAAAGGAAAAGGGCATCATGGAAAGGAAAATGCCAAGTGTTCATACTGCAGGAAGGGCTTCCACCCTGAACATTCCTGCATGAAAAAGAAAATTGATGAAGCTACCTCTCTCCTTGAGAGAAATCACATGAATCTTCTGGAAAGCTTTCGGAGGAGGGATCAACAAGATCGGGAACCACAGCATGAAAGAGGTCATGCGCTCATGGAAAGCACTTCGAAGTCCAAAGCACTCTTGATAGATTCTGGAGCTTCAAACCACATGATGGTTGAAAGAGACTCCTTCTCATCTTTGGAGACTGGAAAATCCATTCCCATCCACATGGGAGATGACTCCACCATCATATTCGAAGGATAAGGTACTGTAGATCTTGAGCATGGTTATTTTTCCAATGTTCTGTATGTCCCATCTCTTGCATCAAACCTCCTAAGTGTTTATCAAATGACACATACAGGAGTTCCCAAGAGAGTCTCCTTTATCCCAGATGATGTAAAGATCATCGAACTTGCATCCGAAAAACTTGTAGCAAAAGGCCTTGCAAACCATCATGTAAAAGCCTACGAGTTCTCCCATTTTGTGGCGGATGCAAAGCCCACCGCATTGCTGACTCATGGAAATGAAGTCAATATACTGTGGCATGAAAGGTTCGGCCATATGAACTTCAAATACTTACAGAAATTATAGAAGAATTGTATGGTTGAATGCCTCCCGGTCATCAAAGCTACCATTGGAATTTGCAAGGGTTGTGTTGTTGGAAAGCACCTTGAGCATAAGTTCGATCAGGGGAAGGAAAGCCAAGCATCATGCATCTTGGGACTGATACATTCTGATATCAAGGTAAATTTTTACTTTCATTAATGACTTTTCCAGATACACATGGGTCTTTTTTATCAAAAAGAAGTCGGAAGTCTTGGAAAAATTCACTAAATTGAAGGCCTTGATTGAGAATGCATCTGGAAAAAAGATCAAGATATTGAGGTCTGATAATGGAAGGGAGTATGTCAATAATGATTTACTACATATATGTTCCCAAAGTGGTATTCAGGTCCAGCATTTAGGTCCCTACACTCCCTAGCAGAACGTTGTAGTGGAGAGGAATAATCGGTCTCTCAAAGAGATGACCACCTGTATGTTAGAATCAAAGAAGTTGGCTGCAAATTTGTGGGATGAAGCCATGCATGCTGCAGCATATATTTAGAATATATTTCCACACTCATCCATGAAAGGGAATACCCCTTTCTAAGCATACTTTGGACACAAGACGGATGTGTCGAATCTGCGGGTGTTTGGGTCCACTGCATGGGCCCAATTTCCACTTGATAAAAGGAGGGCTTTGCAACCGCAAAGCATAGAATGTATGTTTATTGGATATCCTGATGAATCAAAAGGTTTTAAGCTACTAGATATCAAATCAAACCGGATCATTATTGAAAGGAGTGTCAAGTTCAATGAGCCTCTTCAGGAAGTAGAACTAGTGAAGGAGAAAACTGCTGAATTTCCTTCTTATTCTACTGAATATTTGGATGATGAAATTGGGGGTGATGAACCTGATTTGGATCCTCTGATTTCTGATATCAGTGTAAAAAAAACATTATATTCTGAATCAGAACCTGAAGTACAAAATCATCTCCCAACTTGGGCCCGACAGACACTCTCCTCTGCAGGAGATAACATTGGAAATCCGGATGATCCAAGGAGAACCCGGTCTGATTTCCAAAGAGCAGGTATTGCGCTCTCTTGTCCTGATTGTTTTCTGTCAAAATATTGCTATTTGATGATAATTTAAGACCCTAATTCTTACTACCATGCTTGAAAGGATCTGATATGGCAAGTTTCCATGGATGAAGAGATGAATTCTCTTCAGAAAAACACCACTTGGCAGCTAGTTTCTCTTCCTTCGCGAAGGAAATGGATTCAATGCAAGTGGGTGTTTCAGAATAAGATTGCTGCAGATGGAAGCACCTGAAAATATAAGGCATGGATGGTAGCAAAAGGTTTCTCCTAGGTCCAAGGTGTGGACTACCATGAGACTTTTGCTTTGGTTGCAAAAATGGACTCCATCCGCCTAGTTTTGGCAATTTCGGCATCTAAGCACTGGGAATTGCATCATATGGATGTTAAGTAAGCATTTATACATGGATATATTCATGAGGAGATATACATGAAGCAGCCTAAGGGATACATTTCTAATTCATATTTGGTTTTCAAGCTAAATAAGTCACTATACGGGTTAAACCAGGCCCCAATAGAGTGGTATTCCATGATGGATGCCTTCCTTCTCTCGCAAAACTTGCAAAGGTGTAAATCAGATGCAAATGTGTATATACAGAATTATTATGGTAATTTTATTATTATTGTTTTATATTTTGATGAATTACTGATCACAGGTAGCACAGTTGCTTCTATTTCAGTCATCAAAACTGCTCCCCACAATGCATTTGAAATGGGCGATTTGGGGCTCTTAAAACAATTTTTGGGGCTCGAAATTGAGCAAAATTATGATGGGATAATGGTCACTTAGTCCAAATAAATATCATACCTGTTAGTCAAGTTTAAATGGTTGAATTTAGAGCTTCTCCATTCCCTTTCCTTTCAGGGATCAGCCTTGAAGAAGGAAAAATCACACCTCCCATGGACTGCACTATTTATCGACAGTTGATTGGTAGCTTGTTGTACTTGACTCATTTTCAGCCTGATATATATTATGCCATGAATTTTGTATCAAGATACATGCAGCAGCCCCATGATCTTCATTGGAAGTAAGCCAAGAGGATCCTCCAGTATGTTCAGGGAACCAGGACCTACGACATTCACTATGTTGCAGATTCCAAGCTAGGGCTAGATTGGATACATAGATTCCGATTGGCACGGTGATTCTATTGATTAGAAGTCAACTTTTGGATTTGTATTCATGTTTGGTGGTGGCCCATTTTTTGGTCTAGCAAAAATTAGGCCGCCATAGCATTGTATTCAGCAGAGGACGAGTATCGAGGAGCGGTGAATGCTTGCATCCAAGCTGTTTGGTTGCAAGGCATTCTTTTAGAGGTTGATCTTGGTAGTACTTTGTCCACCATCCTCTTTTGTGACAATCAAAGTGATATTAAGATATCCACAGATCTAGTTACCAGGCAGAGGACCAAGCATGTAGAGATACACATGCACTATATCAGGGAGGTAGTGTATGACAAGACCATCATTCTACAATACTTCCTGACTGATGAGCAGATTGTAGAAATCTTCACCAAGATATTTTCAGAAAATAAGTTCACTTACCTCCGTTCATTGTTGGGGGTGAGTTCATCAGGGTGATCCAACTACTTTTAGTGTTCATCTTGAGGAGGGGGGTTTTCCCACTCGGTTTTCCCTCTTTGCCTCACTTAGTTTGTTTTGAGAATTGTTTGAGTTTTAGTATTGTACAGGGTGACCTATGGCCTTTGTTGTCGGGGCCCTATCATTCTTATGCACTTATGTTTTCTACTTCTCCTGAGTATAGTTTAAGGGGGGGTGTTGGAGACATTTACCACCATACACACTGATTTTGTTCAATTTGGACTAGTTAAACCACTATCCTAAGTTTTATTGACTTAATTGACATTAGAGGAGCACTGTATGACATCATTATGAGAACACCCACGCCTACCTTCAGTCAAGGAGGCCAACTAAGCCTTCTCCTTCATTTGGGGAGGCTAACTGGAGCACTCCAGGGGTGATCTAAGTGTCATAAATGCACTTAATTTATAACTCATTGTTACAATCATTTAAATAGAGCAGTGAAGGTGCCTCCTTTCATTAAATTGATTATTTAGTTAATATTTAATGAACTAGAGTCAACAGGGGCACCTCTAACCCCCTCTGATGGTCAGTTAGACTTCAGTTAACCTCATCGGGGTTCATTGGAGTTATTGATGTGCTACCACTTGTTGGTTGGCTTGCAGTGACATGTGTCTGAGCTACTTTCAGTTAGAGTTAGTCATTTATTGCACTCCAACTTCAGTTAGGACTCAGTTGAGTCAATTAGGGTTTTGATCAGTGGTTAACTGGTGTGTTCACTATGGCTAACATTCAGTTAAGCTAGACTCACCCATTCAATTCAAATAACCTCCTTGGGAATTCAAATTGTCTTGGAATTCATGCATCTGGCATGATCATTGTATTGTATCATCATTCTTTCATTTGATTATACAGAGCTGCTACTTCCATTGTAGCACCATTTTGCCAATTTTATGCATATTTGTCTGTATTCTTTGGGAGACTGTGTTTTCAGTTCCTAGACCACTGTGACAAATTAATATGAGAGACTCGTCCACATTTTCGAACCGATAATTCATGTAATCGATTTTGCCAATTCTCCAATGCATCGTCGAAATATGATGATGCAGAGCTATTAGTTCACCAACCTAGCTCTCCATCTGTGGTGGGATTAATTTAGTCTTCAAAAATATTATAGGCATGATCCCATGCTCCTACAACTTCTTCTTTCACTGGTTCAATGTATCTTTGACATTCTGTGAGATATAATGGGGAAATTATGTGCATGTGACAATTCTCAAATGTCATCACTCTTTTTGTGAAGTTGATAACCTCCATATTGTTGTTCTCCCAGCCAATCCCCAACATTGTGAGATATGAACTACTTTCATCAACTATATCAATCACGTCAAAATATGCGTATGTCTTTAATCGTTCAACTTCAACAAGGAGATGGGTTACTCTACCGATTGATGATACCTTGGCTTGTTTCTCTAGTTGTAGTTGTACTGGAGACAAAACCAATTGTGGTTTTCCCATCCTCTCTTAGGTTTGCTTTGTCAAGATGTTTACATATGATCCTAGATCTAAGATGATCGAATCCATGTCGTAGTCATCGATATGGACATTCATTCTCATTTCCTTCCCCGTTTTCTTCTTATCCAAAGAATTCACAGCATGGCCTTTTCATCCTTTCTCCATTCGATACAACAATCTCGTTATTTCTGCTAATGCATCGAGGTCTTTTTCTAGAAACAAACAACTTTCCATTTTTTTTGCAATGTACTGACCTTCCGCGATGGTCCTGACATCACTGTTAAATCAAGGGTAGGTGGAATTTCATAGATATGAAACTTACCCGTATGCTTGTTCAATATATCTCTTGTGTCAAAGAAAGTTTCTTTTTCATTTTCGACATTGAATTGTACCTTCTTCTGAGCCGCTGGATGAATATGTGGTAGCATTCCATCAGCTCATGTCATTCCTTCTCCATGATTGATCACTCCAACATCCACTGGCTAAGTCCCGGGTTTAGTGAAAATATTCTCGACATTTGATCCTAGAGCTTGGTTTTGAGCTGCGTTTTGGTTCTGGCTCTAGTACTAGTTCTGTGGTAGTGGTGGAACATTCTTTGCTTGACACTTCGCAATTAGCTATGGGAAGTCTTCAACAGTATGATCTGCAGCGCTACAATAGGTACACTAAGACTGTAAGTGAAAACATTATCTTTGGTAATTTCCCAATACTCCACAATTATAGCATGTCACGGGTCCATGACCTCGTCCCATGCCTCCACCTCAACTGAAGCCTCCATTATGACCCCCACAGAATCCTCCACGGACTCCACCTTGTGGATGATACTATGGTTGGTTAAACTGTTGTTGTTAATTTTGCTGCAATGGCACATACCGATGTTGCGTATACTGTTGTCAAGTATATTGTTGCTGCATCTGGGTGTATTGCAGTTGTGTCTATGAAAAATGCGGTTGCTACTAGACAAACTGTGGTTGCGGTGGAATAAACTATGGTTGTAGCAAGAATCTCTCTGTTGGTTCCTGCTTGTCTCCCTTCATGAAATATGTGTCCATGGTACTTTCTTGGAGCAATTCATATGCTTTTCAGTCTTTTTTCTTCATGGCCAACTGATCGATAAAAGGTACAAAACAAATTCATTGGTTTCAACACAACGTTTTGGAGGTATATGCACATTCCTCGGATCGATGTCCTCTTGTTATGGAGAGAAATTCCTATGGCTTTGGGACCACAACAGATAGCTAGACTCCAAAAATCAATCTTTCCCCATATGCAATAGAAATAAAAACATCTAACACTAAAGGATCGAACCTCGTACCTTATTCCGGACGGTTGAAGTAGATCCCTGTTGAGCTTTCCAATCTTCAGCTTGAATTGCTATAACACTTCCTCAACAAAAGATAAACAATACAAGCATACTATATTTCATGTTGTTAGATATATTCTAGCATATATAATCAATAATGTAAATGCATTTGATATATTCCAATGGAAACAACATTCATTCAAATACACATTACTGGACAGGAAAAGATATTTCTATTAATATGAATCAGAGATTACAAGTGACAACCTCTGACGGCACGTCTGTGAACTGGAGAAACTGAATCCCCCACTTGGGCCTCCACCACCTCAATCCTCCATCACTTCGATAGCAAGCTTACTAGAAAAAGGCAAGCTTGGGAAGAACACAAAAGTGCTCCAAAGGGACAAAGGGATGTAGACTCAAGCATAAAGTTCTGGCAACAATGGACTATAGTTTCGATGCTCTCAATTCTCTCTTATGCTTTCAATGTACCAAGGGGTTCCTTATATAGCTTTTCAAAGGGATATTGAAGGGTTGAATCCGTGCGATCTCAAGCCATATGGAAGGCCAGGAGTCATATGAGTCGGATCCAAGTCAAGGAAAACTCCAAAAGGATTTGGATTATGCACACATCCTGATGTACGCGACTATAGGGGTCAAACCTGCGTATGTACGCGGTTATCGGGGTAAAAGCCGCGTATATCACTTTTCTAATGTTTTTAGGGATGATCAAGGACACATCAAAAGATAAAAAGTGGTCCATAGGGGCTAATGAGTCTGCAGCGGGATAGGGGAAGGCCATACAATGTGTGATTCACCTAGTGGGGTGAAATCCGCTATAACAGATGCCCCCTAATGTATGAGATCAGAGGGGTTATACGATGGCTGAAATACATTATAAGTCCATCCCAGAAGTGAAGTGATGAAGGTACCCAAATGGAAGACCAGCCACCCAATCAGCATAGTACAATAATACAACTCTGCATACAACTGCAAGTACATATAGCAGTCCAGGATACATAAGAGTACAATGGCCATGAATAGGCATGAAACATGATAGAACATATGTGGTCATCGCCACGTACAATATACATAGATCAGAATCTCCATGAGGAAGATATACAAAGGAGTATGATCTCCACAAAGATTGAATATATACAATAGATCATGATCTCCATAGTGGCTGGAAATGTCTGACATATACTGGAACAAATCACAAGAGCTGAAATCTCATGAACACTGGCATGATAAAGGAGGTAGCATACAAGAGATGCCACCAATCTGGAAGGTCTTCTACACAAACCGCTACGAGTACATGTCCTACTATGCGAATAGAGGTGTCGAGGTTGAACATAGTAGTCCATCGTCTGATTACCGGTCATTGATGTATACTGTTAACAGACGTGAGATCACCCACCAATAATGAAAATGGGAATCAAGGTACTAGAGTACAAACTAACAAGTGTGAATAAATGTGTTGAGGTCGAACACTTGAGAGAATCCATCGATCAGGGGACATTGATGTATTCCCAAGAAACTGTCGATGGCGAGAGAACCTGCCACTGATGACTGCAAGTCTCAAGGTACTCAAAATGACTCTAGACTCCAATCCCAAAATAAATGATCTGAAGTCGATGGGATGAAATCTGCTGGAAGGAGGGCATTAAGGCATCCCTCATCATCCAACATGAGGTACTCAGCAAAGCTGTATAATGTGGAAGGACTCGATCATAAGGTGCACGAACCAGTAACTGTACCGGGAATGGCCGACATGCAAAGTCAAGATAAATGAGGAATGGCCGACTCAGGTTTCAACTTCCTTTGAACAATAGCATAACGGTGTATGGTGACTGAATGGAGGCAGCATAGACTCGATATACAAACTAGGACATCTCTATGACGCAGGAGGCATCAATAGAGGCTCCATAGGGACTGGAAGCTTAACCAGTCGGTGGAGATAAACTCAGATAAACGAGTATAGCTCCTAAGTCAAACTATAACCCAACCAACGGATGTGATATACAGTGCTCTGTTCGAAGGCGACATGACTCGACAGCTTCCAAAGATAATATCGTTTCTTGTCCGGATTTTTGGTTTTTTGATTTTTTTGGTCTTTTTCAGTTATTTGAAAAGCTTGAAAAAAGAATAAACTAGATTTATAGTTACAAACTAGGAGGAGGCGAGTGCCATAAGGGCAAACAAACTAGTTCCAAGCAGTGGAACATACCTATGCTCAATGCAAGGATACATGTGTAGGATATCGACACTCAGGGGAAAATCCCCTCCCGGTAAAAAATGGGATCAAGCTGCGAAGGATATAAAGAGAGGCTCTGCATGGCTAGACATGAGACAAGATCGAGCTATATGGCTGAAACGCAATGTTAGGGGAGCCGGCGTAAAGCTCAATAAGACAGGCAAAGATCATGATAATGCATCCACAACTTGATACAAGGGAGTCCTGAGGGAACATGGCCAGCATAAGATCAAGAGGAGTATGAGGCTCTTGTGAAATGTCATGGCAATACTATACAAAGGACTCCCAGAACTAAGAGAGGACTCACAGCATGGGTACCAAATGCAAAGGGGCACTAACTAGGGCACCCATGTATAGGAAAGCTCTACCATTCACATAATACCACTTCTAACAGTAGCATGAAGGTTCTGTGATACCATGGAATGGGTTTGTACCTAAGGTTAAGACGGAACGGTCATAAGGCAATGCATAAGTGCAAATGGATGTGAAATCCTAACCTATATGCCAGTTCAGACATGATACCTGTGATAGGCACAAACGGGTCGAAACCTCGGAGAGAGTGTACAAAAACTGGATCCTACATGACAACCATATTAGTCCAAAACAAACCAAAATAGTCAATAAAGAATCCAAACTATAGGATATAGGGAGGAATGATCATGACAACAGCACCCAAAGGAAACAATTGTAGTGAATGATGGGACATAAAAAGGAAAGTAAGTTGTATACCCAACGTTCACGTATCCACTACCAACCTCGCGAGGGTGACCACTAGTGTAAAGACCAAGCGAAGGGAATAAAAATCCTCCACAAATGGAGTAGAGGATGGAGTATGAACATTCCCAAATCTATGAGCACGGTAAGGGGCTGTGATGCCCCCAAGTCTAACACCAGAGTCCATACTAGGACCAAGGACGGGTGATAGGATACCAGGCATGCCAAAAATAAAAGGACCTAAACTCAAGAGAGCATAAATATACTCAAGTAACCACGATCCCAAAGGCCAACTAGCACACAAAGAGCACACTCCTAAGAAAATCTACAGCCAAAATACAAGCAAACCAAGGGGAGGATATGTGAGCTCCCGAATGCAGCAGGTATGTCTCGCCTAGGAGAGGCCCGAAACTCCCATACACTACAAGCGGAGGTACGTAACCAATTATAGTGGCCGTCAGCTTCAACGCATATAGCGACTGTGCTGTCCGACCTCTACCTAGCCAGGACACTCACAGAATAACCTCTGCAAGTACCCCCTCAATAACCTAGGTAAGGAAACTAAGGTCACCTCAATATAATCAATGCTCAGGCGGACAGTCGCAGGCGGGATTGACTGTATGGGCAGGGTAGCAAAGCCTGAAACTCTCGAAAGAGCCCCTAGATACAAATACAATCTTGGCTATATCGCCGGTGCTACACAGTTACTGACCAGGGGTTATCCCTATCAACAACCGCTCACACTGCCTCGTGCTTGACTCCCTTTTGAGAGGAGCTTCCTGAGAACAATGGTTATACCAAGGGTTTCACACACTCCCTGGACAGACACCTAGTTGTTGTTGTTTAGTGATCTTGGCTAATTGACTCACAATGAACTATTCCAAGATCCTAAAACCTAAGCTTGTTGGTGCACCCTATAAAAGAAAAGAGTGTAATTCATTTTATTATGCATTGATTTTAATTGGCTGTAATTACTCAAAGGGAAATGGCCGTGCAAATAATGAAATTATGACTCAGGAGTGAAATAAATATGCACACCATAACAAACAATGCTAAGTGCAATCTTTGTCAAATGAAAAATAGGGTATGCCACTACATGAGATGCATAAATATATATTCATTTCTGAATGCCAATGCAATCCTTCCTATATGAAATCCTAAAAACAACTCTCATCCAAGCAATCCAATGCAAGTACCTCCTCAAATCCATATCTAAGATGCAACTAAGAGTGCAACTACTTTGTATTTTTCAATATAAAAGAATGAAAAATGCAATAAAAGTCATCTAAAACTCTCAGTCTCTGCAGCAAGTATAAAAGACAAGCCCAACAAGACACTGAGACAAAAGAGTAATGCACTAATGGAAAAACAAAAAGGATAAATGACTAAAACTACTTTCAAAGAAAAAATCAATGAAAAAGTGGTCTCTGGTCACAAAAGAAGCATCCAACAGACAACATCAGACCCAAGGAAGACCCAACCACACTCACAACCCACCCAGCAACTTCCCCCAACATCAAACTCACCAAAAGGGAGGGGAGGATGTACACGACTGTATAAAGAACAGCTGCGTATGTACGCGACGTTTGGCCAAAAATCCACGTATGTACGCGACTTTTGGCCAAAAACTCGCATATACAGAGAAGGCAGTGGTAAAAAGCAGGCCAAGGCCAAACCAATAAAGGGGAGTGTCAATGGACAAGCATACCATAAAATGCGACACAGAAACAGAGAGAAACCAAGAGCAAGTGAATAATATCAAGTCCATTGTGCCCCCAACCCCAAAGAAAAACAAGGGACATCCCCAGCAGAGTTGCCAATTCTATTATGGAGAGCAATTCCTATGGCTTTGGGACCACAACAGACAGCTAGACTCTAGAAATCAATCTTTCCCCATATGCAATAGAAATAAAAACATCTAACACTAAAAGATCGAACCTCGTACCTTATTCCGGACAGTTGAAGTAGATCCCCATTGAGCTTTCCAATCTTCAGCTTGAATTTCTATAACACTTCCTCAACAAAAGATAAACAATACAAGCATACTATATTTCATGGTGTTAGATCTATTCTAGCATATATAATCAATAATGTAAATGCATTTGATATATTCCAATGGAAACAACATTCATTCAAATACACATTACTGGACAGGAAAAGATATTTCTATTAATATGAATCAGAGATTACAAGTGACAACCTTTGATGGCACGTCTGCGAACCAGAGAAACTGAATCCCCCACTTGGGCCTCCACCACCTCAATCCTCCATCACTTCGATAGCAAGCTTACTAGCAAAAGGCAAGCTTGGGAAGAACACAAAAGTGCTCCAAAGGGACAAAGGGATGCAGACTCAAGCATAAAGTTCTGGCAACAATGGACTATAGTTTCGATGCTCTCAATTCTCTCTTATGCTTTCAATGTACCAAGGGGTTCCTTATATAGATTTTCAAAGGGATATTGAAGGGTTGAATCCGTGCGATCTCAAGGCATATGGAAGGCCAGGAGTCATATGAGTCGGATCCAAGTCAAGGAAAAATCCAAAAGGATTTGGATTATGCACACATCCCAATGTACGCGACTATAGGGGTCAAACCCGCGTATGTACGCGGTTATCGGGGTAAAAGCCGCGTATATCACTTTTCTAATGTTTTTAGGGATGATCAAGGACACCTCAAAAGATAAAAAATGGTCCATAGGGGCTAATGAGTTTGCAACGGGACATGGGAAGGCCATACAATGTGTGATTCACCTAGTGTGGTGAAATCTACTATAACACCTCTTGTGTGGAAAATTTGACACCATGGTAGTCCGTCTTGTCTTAGCAGATTAGGAGCTCTAGCATGTAAGTATTCATGGAAGTCCAGGAATTAGTCCTTATGATGCCCTTCTATGTGACATCGACTACACCATACTTATTCACGAACTTCTTTTCCCTTCTTGATATCTTGTAGCTTAATAGTAATATTCTCCAAGTGTGATTGGATATGGTTCATTCCTACCCCTATTTCTCCAATTGGTGAGGCTTCCAACTTCATCGCAATTTCCAAATCCTCGGTCCATGTCGCAATATTTTCTTGCATCAATGGAATACAAATGTGTGGTACCAATGTTGCAATGAACAATTCCTTGTGTTGCACTTCTCTCATCTCGAATTTGACCTTATCCATCATCGTTTTGAATCACTGATCAAAATCCCATACAGACTCATTCAGATATTGTTTTATCTCCTTCAATTCAGTAATATACTGTGACTCAGATTTCAGATTTTTAAACTCTTCAATTGGGTTGGTACCTATCTACACCAGGGTCTTCTGTTGATGCCCTATAAGTACTTGTACAAATTTCATGTACCAATCTAATGCCCGACCTTGAAAGGTCATCACTAATTGTCCCTTATTGATTTCTTCATCTTGTACTTTCTTTACAGTCTATATTGCTTGACATAGAAACCAATATTGTTCGAGATCCTTACTACCATTACCCTAGAACAAGAGTAGTTTACGTCATCACTTGCCATCTTAGGCATAATTTCGGTATTATTTGATCTGTTACTATTACTACTGTGTTGACACACATGAAATACTTGTGATGAATTAATGTTTCTTCCTCCTGAACTTGGTGCAGTACGTAGAGGCATAGGTACATTATTTCTTTGGATTGGTCCTTCCTCGGGCTCGAGCATATCCGGGTCATTTCCTTCATCTCTGTAGGGTCTCTTAGTCCCTTGTGGTCTCCTCTCACAGTTTCTTGTTCCATTTTCGACATGACTCTCCTCAGTCCTCTGCCTCTTTTCTTGTGGGAACCTCACCCCACTTTGCAGAAGGAAACACTCTTCCTCAACTTCCCTCACAGTCTCATTGTTTCTTCCATCCATATACCCTGTATCATTCCATCCAACCCTTATCTTCGTGGTACCCGAAACCTCCATACACCAAAGATTTACTATCCGAATTTCATTTTTAGTATTCATTTTTCGCATATGAGCATCTTAATCCACAGTTGTAGAGATAGTAGAATCCTACCTCGAGGTCCCTGAAAAAATTTCCTTTCTACATCACTGTAGGATTTAACGATGTCGACAACAAAATCAGTGATATATCCTTACAAATTGCTATCGATTAATAGTTTAATAGATCTTAAAGCCTTGTTGTCGACCTTTTTCAACCACTGGATCAGTTTAGGGGTCCACTAATTAGGTTCACCTCCTTGGAAGTTCCTCTTCTGGAATGTAAGTTGCGCTAGCCACTCGTACTGAATTATTGGGAAATCCATGAATAAAATTTCATGAGTATCAGTGTAAATATATCTTCCCAACCACTCTTCTACCAACAATCTAGAGTTATGATTTTCTTCCGCTGCAAATTCTCGGGCCTTTTGATCAAACCAGTCCTGGATCTCTGGTTTCATTGTATGTCACAACATGTCCTATTCTTCCTCGCACTATGTTCTCGACAATAGAACCATTTTTTGACACACAATTAGTCAACAAGGGTTCACGTACAGAACCATCGACACCCTTCGTCATGATCTCCCTAAACACTGTCCCAAATCAACACTGTGATCTCCATCTTGTATCAACATATTTTAATAGTTATTTTACATTTGTAACACCATCTAAACAAAAAAATTTAAACTCTAAAAATCATTTGGGACTCTGACAAAAGTGTGCATGAACTACATGTACAAGATATTCAGCCTTTGAAACCAATGAAAAGTTGCTCACTATTTTAAATGCAAGATTCGTCTTGTGATCCATACAATGAATACTAAGCATATAGGATGAAGCCAAGATTTTCCGTCTAACACAAAGTTCATTCCTTTTTCCTTGCATTACTGATGCTCTATTTGTTCCAACACATACCAACCTTTTTGCAATCATGGAATGATCCATACTATCAATTTCCTCCAAACTATCAATAACAATTTCATAAATATTTTCTGTTGTGGAACTTTTAGTCATTTTTTGAATTCCAAGTAGATAGGAATGCCTGATATGGTCATTGACCACATAAATTCTCATGCAAATCCATGAAGCATTTGCAATCTTCTCTTTCATATCATCCTTTTCTACTTGTAACTTCATCCAAAGACAGTGACAAAAATGTAGCATTTGCAATCTTCTCTCTCATATTGTCCTTTTCTACTTGAGCTAGATATTTTCCCCATTCCCAACCACTCGATAAAGACAAATGAGAAGATGGAAAATTTGGCACTTGAATAAAAGATAGATATTTCGTCATTTTTGGATAATCTGTCATAGGATGACCATTGGATAAGAGGTGAAATACAGTGCTTAATTGTATAATCTTTTATAACAAAATTATTTCCATCATCTTTCCAAATTGATATGTGATGGTTCCTCCACTTTCCTCGAGTTTTTTCTTATTTAGTAAGAATTTATTATATTCCTCTTCAAATTGGAGATTTTGACATTGGATAAGAGATTTCCATTTGGCAGTAGATTTATTCTCATAATTTGCATCTTTCTTATCACACACCTTTCCAACATCCTTCTCGATTGTGTCTAACTTCATCTGCAATTTCACTACCTTTCCAAGTTTCCAACTACATGAAATGCATTTAACTTCTTGTGAGGTCTCATTCTCATTTGTTGGAGGTATTGGTTCAATAAATGGATATCTTGAGACCCAATCAAATTTGAATTTTCTCCCTATGTCCCATTGGCCCTTTTTCCTTTTCCGTGAATGCACCGTGTCACCTTGCAAGGAAAAAGATTCAACATTTGAACTACCAATTTCATATGGAAATGCATTTATCTCACTTCAATCACTAGAGTCATGTACTCTACCAGCCATTGTATGGGTTGCAGATGCATTCTCAAAATTGTTTACATCTCTCTCATTGATACCTTGCTTAAGAGAGCTTGAAGCATGCATAGGATGTGGATTACTGGATTGAGGCTTTTGAAAATATGATATTACATCCTTTTGTCTTGATGTTTTATTTTTCTTTCCACAATCAATGTTTGACATCTTACTTGATATTCCAAAATTGAAATTCCAAATCGATATAGAAACCAAAAGTGAAGCCTGCATGAGAAAAAAGATATAAAATTAAACAATCACACATTATCAATTTATATTGACTCGACTTACAATGAGTGTTTACATTGACTCTTTCAATGAATTTTGCATTACCAAATACATCAAGTGACATACCCCAAAGGAGGTATAACACTAATACAATAAGAATATCTTCGGAAGTTACATTTTTCAACATATTTTGGACATGAAAAAACAAATAAAAAACCCCTAAAAGTAAAGACTCAAACCCTAACCCTTTACTAGGAAAAACATAAATGGGAAAACATAGCCATACCCATATACTAGGAAAAGAGACATCAATATACAATGATTTCCCTCCATCATCTCATGCCTATTTTAACAAGTAGTAGTAAAGCATGTGAGCCTTCTTTAAAGAGACTTGGGTTCAACCTAGAAAAAAAGCATGGTGTTGTGCTAATGCAGCCAATTTCTTATGATATCTTATAGTTAAGTGATTCTTGGTGGTTTGTCTTATGCAGGTAGACAAGACCAAGAGTGAGTCCTAGGTTCTTTTAGTGGAATAAAACCCCTCAATTGCATCTCCTAAGCCAAACGTTTATGGCCTGCAAGGTTCTTTCCCCAAAGAAAATTTAACCACCAAAAATGAGATGCAAACATAGTTTAAAATACACAGTCCATACTTATTCATTGGATGGAAAATAATACAGAGAATCCTCTGACAACTCTAAGAACTATCTATTCCACTCACCATTTTCTGTATAGCATGTTCACATAAAATCTCCAATTTACATCCTATCTTGTAGAATCAACACATGCAAGTGTCCATGATACAACATACATCTTGTTACCATATTTTTTCTCTTTGGATTTTTATCAACAATCACCTGACATCAATCTTACTAGATTAATGAGATTCTCTTATGTTTGCAAGATATAATGCCACCTGACCTTAGTACAACTTGGTTTGGAATTCTGTTACATGAGTTATCATTCTGAATCTTTTAATCCACTTTATGCACTTTGGATTTCCATTCAAACTCAAGGGACTTTTTGTCCCTTACTGCATTATTATTGGTACATTCATGAAATGTTGATTTGTCTTGAAAATAGTTCATCTACTCTGTATGCAACCAAAAAATTATTACATTATGCTAAAACCCATTCTACAGAGAACTTGTTGAGACCTTCTACACATAGGATGATGCAGTGGTATAAAAACAAAGAATGATATTGGAAGAGCCACATGGAGAATGCAACATAACACCTGACAAAGATGCAATAACAGAGATGGATATTCCAATTACTGATAAAGATATAGACAATGCAAAAGTTGTGGAAATTGAAAGTAATGGTTTTGAAACTGTAAAAGAGACGAAATCCATACATATTGAGTATATTGACCAGCATCAAACAATATTGTGTCAAGGTTCAGAACAATAGCATGAGGAATCATACAGTAACGCAGCTAGCATTGCAACAACCAAAATTGTTGATACCCTCCCAACAAGAGTCGATGCAAAAACAATAGACTTCGCAGTAGTGGAAGAACAAGATAAAGAACCCAATAGAGCTCTATCTAATGATGCAACAAAAGATGCCAATTATTTTCTCATTGATACAATAACATAGGACAATCGTAGAGGGGGGATAGACATCGTGGAAATTATATTGCTCAGTATCCAATTTGTTACATTAAATAAATAAATAAACTTATTTGAAGTTGTGGCAATAATTTATGTCTGAGTTGAGATAATTTTGTAGTTGTTGTAGCCTCCCTTGGCACTATGCTCCTAGGAGGCAGGGCCCACTCCCAAGAACAAAGGTGCTAGTATTTTATATTCATAGAAATTTTAGATTTTAGATTTGCTTAATGGTTGTTTGTGTTTACAATATTTCCAACACATTATCTCAACCTTGGAATTTATTCACATTTTAATAAGTAATCTACAAATTTCTATTAAATTGTGTAAAAGGGAATAACTAACAATTTTTTAAACCATCACATGAATAATTGTGTACTTCTGCCATTTTTTATGTTCCATATATCCTCTTCACGTTTACAATGTTGAATTCTAGGCAAACCTTTAATTTCTGTACACTGTGATTGACTCCTTCCTAGTCTATATAGAACCAATTCAATTTGGCTTGTTTGCATTCTACAAGGACTACTACATATACTCATACATATTAGTCATGTTCAACTAAGCAAGGGCTCAAAGCTTCCAAATTGGACAACAATTGTAAAGAATGGATTTATAGAGCACTACATCGTCCAAGAAGTGACTTGTGAAATGGAGAATGAGCAAATGCAAAAAAAACATCCAACCAGTAGCATCCATATCAATATAAACATTGGATACAACATAGAAATAATTTGGAGTAGGTGCGAACTTTGCTGCATTAATCCAGAGAAGATTTCCCTTACCACCAACACCTAACTTGAGCAAGGTTTGAAATTTGAATTCAATTTCAAGTGAAATCTATAGTTCAAACACCATTGTATCACATTCGATACCCTTGAATCAAATGACAGTTCTTTTCATCTATAGAAAAACATAGATTGGGACACAATTTAAATCTTACAAAGACTAGACTCAAACCGCAGTTTAGAATCCTTTGTTTCTAGCTTTAGTAAGAGTTCAACGCTGGAAATACCCAAAATCTTCTTACCCAGGTAATTGCCAGCATACCTTGACAATCACCAGAGAAAACAAGATTTTATCGAATTACACATCAACTAAATTGATGCAGCTCTGTAAGTGTGTATCTACTGCCAATCCCTCTACTTCATATCAATTGGAAAAAAGTTCAAGTTGGAAGTCAATGGTAATTCGATAATGGATAGGGACAGATTCATGGAAATCTTACTCAGATAAGTGTCAAGTTACCAGCATAACCTGACAATCAATAAAGCAAACAAGTTTTGGTAGAGTTACACATAAGCTAAATTGATTAAGCTAAATTTACCAATCCCCCTACCTTAGATCGATTTCTATAAAAGTTCATGTGGACACTTAATGGTAAATCAACAACGAGCAGGATCGTTTGATGCATTAGGACAGATTCATGAATGGTAATGGTTTACATAATTTGACTTCTCTTGAATAAAATTGTGTTTCAAAACTGATGGTCACAATGAAACACACAGTAAACACTATCTAAATCAGACCCACTAATTAATGAATTTAATTAAATATCTTCCACCATCAATCCACTCAAAATTGGATTTTCAAATATCATGCGGCATGCCAAATCGAATTGTCATTGTCTACAGCAAATGCTATCCCTTACCATATTTGTTGTCATTTATCACTTTGCCATCATTTTGACATGTGATTATCCTTGAAGATAGGGTGTCTAACCACTATTTTCCCTCTCTTATCAATATTCAAATGCAAAACTATGCAAATTGCTACATTGCAGAGCACCCTCACATGAGTTATACACATGCTAGACATGGCCATAAAGCTCCTTCTATAGTTCTCCCTCTAATCACACCCTCAATATCCTAATAATTGTACATGTGACATATAGCACTTTCCAGTCCTTACCATATTTGGTTCCTCATATATCAATTTCAATCCAATTAATGTGTGATGGTCCTTGAAGATAGGTTGTCTGACTACTAGTTACTTTTCCGTATAAATCATGAAATGCAAAACTATGCAAATTGTTGAATCACAGAGCATCCTCACATAAGTGATACACATGTTAGACATGGCCACAAATCTCCTTATGTAGTGCTCCCTCTAATCACATCCTCAATCTCCTAATAATTATACAGGTGTGTTGCAAAATTCTTGTCTTGTTCAAATTCTTACCCAAATTCCATTTTATACTCTATGCAATCACTTCAAAACTTTAATTTATGTCGTAAGTGTTTCCTTTTTTAACAACAAAATGATTACAATTACTTGCCATAAAAAACTAACCACATGATTTATTGATTGTCAACATTAATCATGATGCAAGGAGTACCTGAATTGGTGGATGATGAAATACAGTCAGGGAATTCATACAAAGAACATGTAAACAAGATCCTATGATCTCTTGATGCAATTAACTAGGAGGTCAGCCAAGGGAAATTGATTCTTATGAACCTTGGATCCTAGCTGCAAACCCAGTACCAAACAATAGGAATCCCTAGGGTGACATGGTAGGAAATTTTTCCTCCTAAACATAGGGTTTCCTCTTGTTACCCCCCTATTTTCATAGGGTGTTCACCATATGTTTTCAGAGGAATGCCGAAACGATTCTTAGATCTTCTAGAAATTGAAAAGGGGCATATCTTCACTTCTAGAAACGTTGGGGCAACTTCAAACCCTATAAAGAAATTATGGTTTCGTTTTGGAAGCCATGATAGTGACAAAATTCATGAAACAGTATAAACAGAGGTGAAAAGTGCAAATCTATGCGGTTCCTTTGGGTTGAATCGACGTCATGGGAAGTTATGGGTATGTCTGAGCCTCCTAACAGCCTTAAACAATGATCATGGGAATTGTTTCAGCCATCAAACATCATGTAACGACCCTAATTCTTAAATCCAGGTGCATCTTAGAAACTTCTAGGTAGTCTTATGGAGGTTCTAGCCCCTGGGCACACATTTGACTAGAATCAAAGGTAAAAATCCACCATGTTAAACTTCGGGCACACTAGGGCTCTTTTTCATCCCTCATACAGTGATGAAACAATAATCTAAGTTGTTAGGTATATGAGACAACAATGGAAAATCCTTGGACAACAACATTTTTGGAAATATTTCGGCATCCCTATGCATGGTTGTAGCCTCCAGAAGGTAGCAAGTAGTATACTTTGATATCTGGGCATGAATAACAATACCAAGTAGTCTTAAATCCCTAACTATGAGTGCTTTCTAGGCATGAAAACATTGAAAAGAGACCTGCAAAAATTTTGGGAATCAGTCATGAGGTAAACACTCTTCATATTGGGTTCTGAATTTAATTCCACCATCAAAAATGCCCTAGTACTCAAATATGGGCACCTTTTAGGAATTTTTGAGCATAAATAGTGGTCAAAAGTCATATTGCAACTATTGAAAAGCAATGACCAGTAGGATGTAGCAAATTCTATGTTGAGATTGAAAGTAGAAATAGCATCAAAACACAACTATGAGCATAAACAACAGTAAAAAATAGCTAAACTATAAGTCTGGCTAGTTTTTAGTTTTATGTGGCAAGGAGCACCATAAACCTTCCAGTGTTCAACCCTTTGGAATGTTCAATTAAAGCACTTGTTTGACATGAAACATAATGAACACCCTTGAAATGACTGAAAACAGAAACCCAAAAGGCCTAGTATTAATACCTTGATTCATAGAGATTAGAGGTAGATATATCATATATAGTATAGCCTATTATCAAGATTCAAAACCTCAAGGGAATCAATCACGTGATTGTGAATATCTGAAAATAAAGGTAAAATGCCTTTAAAATCATGAGAAATTGCTATCATTTCAATAGCATTGCGGAGTTCTAATCATCATCCTTTAATATGCCTTTACAAATGACTGGATTCTAGAGTGCGGAGAATTAGATAAGTCACACCATTTGCTAAACCCTAGGACTATGGTGAGAACCCTAAATTCCTTTGAAATCTCCAATAAAATTCACTAGGCTCTAATCTTAAGAGGAGGATCTGCTGTTTGAAGTTACTTTTCACCACTTTTCTAACCATTGGAGACTAGTACTAAATGATGAATATGAGTTAACTGATGTTTTTTCAAACGCTTTTCCCACTTGAGGCTTTAACTATTAATCATAATTGTCATCTAGGATGTAGACTGCTTAACATTTATCTTAATGTTTTATTTCCAAGATTATGGAAGTCAAACTACATTTTGGGTAGATAAGCATTAATTTTAAAGGATATTGTGCAGTGTTATACAAGGCTCTTTAGAGATAAAACTGATATAGTTAGAAGATGTATGATCACTTTGAAAAATAAGCTAAAACCCTAAAGAGACCTTCCAAGGTAATATGTACTAAAGTATATCCTCTTAGAATGAGCTAATCATGATTAATAAGTGGTTGGTGTGGACCTCCCAAGCCATTGACAATGTGGGTTCCTATTAAGTATAGAGTTAGGTTTGAGCATTGAACTTCACTAAAGCTCAAAAGAAATAAATTCAACCTACAAATATAAAGTAATCAATCTGATGCGTTGAAAGTGCTAACGATTCAATCAGATTGATCAATAAAACAAAGTGTCCCATGAGCTATACAATGCATTAATTAAAATTTACAATAGTTTTCCTTTATTATATACACAGGTATTTCAGTGGAGTAGATCTTTCCATATTTTTACAGGAACGAGTAATGATGTAGCTTTCATAAAATTGAATTTCTCCATAGCTACAAAATAGAGAACACCTTCCCAACCCTTCCTGTTGTGCATCCAGTGCATTTAACACTTGAATATGCTTTGTGAGTTCTGAGACTCATGACACCTATGCCCTGTGCAACACACCTGTCCCAGTGTTTGACATCTGAGCAAGATGTGTTCCGATGTCTTCGACACATAAGAGAACACAAAATGTTAAAAATGTTTCAAAAAATAAAACTGTGTAGATGTGTCCTGACACGTGTCAAGGAAATTACGTACTACATGTGCTTATGGCATTCATAATTAAACCTAGGGTTTATTTTCTCTTTGAACCACATCAAATTAATACCTTCAATCTCTCT
>LPNX010587048.1:270196-305985 GCA_001517045.1 Pseudotsuga menziesii
AAGGGGGAGGATTCTGTGACATAAATAATAATGAAATATTTTTTTTATATGCATCTTCTTCCCATGTACTTGTTGGTCTATAATAAAGCTGCTACATCCACTTTATCTCAAACGTCCTTAATGGAACCTACTTTCATGCTCTTACATCTTGTACAGGTACATTGTGTTTTAAGTGTTTAAATTAAACATGTTCAAAATATAAAGTTGATCCACATTAATTTAGTTTCCCATAAATAAGTTCCTCCATGGTGTGATCCAAAATACAAAGGAATGAATTCTTACAACATGAAACAGTGAAACAAGTTTCCTGTAAAGCTCAAATGTCAAACATAAAGTGACATAGGCAATTCGGGTTCTAAGTGAAGAGAAAATCAACAAGCCAACATCTTGAAACTAGTAGACCCCTTCTCCAATTAGCTAGCTAAAGTTCCTTTGGGACAAAAAGTGTGTGCATACCTACATATTCTATGCATTCAAGTTGGCCTTTATTCCATGTGATTTTATTCATTGTTTGTTTCTTAATTAAAGAATGCTTACAATAATAGCATGTGAAATTTGTTTTCAAATCCTAAGGTACAGCATATTTTATCAAAATACTTAATACAACACAATAGAAATGATAAAATGAAATCATTTTCAACTCAATGCATTCACAAAAAACACACAAGAAAAAAAGAAACTACACGAACACAACCTACCTCAAGCTGCTAAACAATCTTCAATAGAGTTGGCCAATCTTCCAAATGCAAAATTTCTAAATACATTTGTAATCTATGTGTCCACAAGAAAGAATATCATAGTGACCAAAATGATGTGGGTCTTAAACATTGCTAATATATCAAAAAAGAAAAGTATGGCATTATAATGGAAAAGGGACGACTAATTCAAAGTACATATTCTATATTACAATAACATTGACCATCCTCACAACTGTTAAGTTTTTCCGAAGAATAACAGGACTAATGAATCTCAAAATTACACTCCTATTGGCCTCTCTTTACCATATTCACAATTAATGGATGGCATTATAATGGCAAAGTAGCGACTATTCAAACCAGTTAACCTTCTAACTTACAATAACAATGTCCATATTGGGGATGGCATCCTCACAACTGTAAATTTTTCTCTAGAATAGAAGGGCTAATGCTTCTCAAAATTACACTCCTATTGGCCTATGTTTACCTATTATTTTACACAACATATAAAAAAAGAGGGAGTATAAACAACAACACAAAATTAGATAGGGATCAATAGGTTTAAATTAGCTCTTAGTCCCCTTGAAACTGCTAGCAAAAGAAAATACTTAGTTCCAAGTTATTTTTGTGCCAACATTGACTACATGTGTGAAACACCAATGATAATCAACAGAAACACTCGAGGCTCCCAAATGCTGAGACAATTAACAACACATATAAGAAAGCTCCCAACTATTGTTGTGTTCCATAGACCATAGGCTTAATAAAAACACAAGAAACATTTAAGAATATCCATCCACTCTCTAACCATGAATAACTGGTTGAGCTAGATTTTTCCTAGAAGCATCTTAAGAGTTCCAGAAGTAATAAATCAAAGGAATTATATAATTACTAATGAGCATAAATCAAAGGAATTATGTAATTACTAATGAGTACAAACCTAATTCAAGCAGCAAGGTCATCGTTTAACAAATAGATTTTCGGAACGTAAGTCATCTTTTTACGATATTGGAGTAATGATTTCCTCCAAAAACATGGCTTACAAAAAATTTCAAATGATGTCAAATTACAAAATCCAAAACAGAAAAAAATGCATTTTGATTTAATTGTATCTATATCTACTGAAATATGCTACCAAAACTTACCATATATTTAAAAAGAATATTTGAAAGCTTGACACTGCCCTTCTCTAAAATGCAACCATTTAGTTTGGATTTGAATTTGGACTACAATTCAGAGTCTTCAAATGATAAGAAAAATGGCTTTAAGGTGTTCCATGATCCTTGCTAACAACCTTACTTGTTACACGTGCCTAGATTCCATCCTACCCAATCGCTTTTGCATTTTAGGCATGCTTAATCTGCATGCATACAAGGGCAGGTTTTGCTATCCAAATTGAACATTGAAAGTTGTGATGTGTCAACCTTTTGAATGGAAATCAATACACAAAAAAATAGGATAATAAAAACTCAATCAATCGCTTGCTTAGATTGTGAAAAAAACCAACAGTATGAAATAACAGATTGTGGAACATGTATTTTCACAAGATCTGCACCGAGAACAATGGTGCAATAGACCAGGGTAAGATAGGAGATGTAGGTTCAAGAACTATAGCCTATAAACCTGTGAGCTTGTTGATTTATCACTTTTGAATGAGCCCATAATAACACAAAAAGGTTGTCGTTAATCTTGTGTTATGGAAGATATGCAAATTTCTTGACATGTTCAAATCAAGAATAGAGCTATACACAAGTCTATCATTCGAAATATGAAGGAAGTAGAGATCAGTTTGTGCCTAAGAGGGAAACCATGGCTCAACCTACATAATTATCACAACAGGAAATGGATAAGAGAAAAAAAAAGGACTAAGCTTTGGTTATAATAGAAAATGCTCATCAAGGCATAAATGTCAAGAAAATAAATTGTTCACATTGGAAAATAATGATGAAAAGGAAATATAGGCATCCACAGAGAGAGGTGAGAAAGAACTTATGAACTGAAAGAGAAGGAAAAAGTTATACTAAACGAGAAGGAAAAAGTTATAGAAATTTTGCATAGCATAGATCAAGAAAGGTGCAAAATATCTGTTCACGGGAAAAAATATCAACGGACTTTGTTTAGAGGGTTAGATGGTGTGCACTATGGTATTTTATTCTATATATCAAATATTTGTTTCATAACAGCATAGATATCAATCAAAATCTTCTAAACCAGTGATGGGATAATGTTGACATTCAGAGGAAAAACAAACTGAGAGAGATATCACAAATGCCAGATTAATAACAAAATATCGGTAAATTCATCCATGAAGTTCACATTGTCATTCCATCCTCCCCTTCCTAAGATGAGGTTTTGCTATTCAAGCTATATTTAGAATTGTATTGTATCAATATTTTGGATGGAAATCAATACACAAACATATAGGATAAGAAAAATTCAATCAGCCACCTGCTTAGTTTCCTATACTGTGACAACAATCTGTAGTATGAAATAACAAATTGCAGAACCTGTACAATATCTGCACCAAAACCAATGGTGCAACAGACAAGGGAGGGTGAGGAGATGTAGGTTCAAGATCTATCTACTATCAGCTGGTTTATTTTCCACTTTTGAATGAGCTCAACATGACACAAAAAGGTTATCGTTCATCCAATTTTTGCATTAAAGGGACAAATGAGCCTACCCATCTAGTATCTACCTGTCTAACACAATGTCCTTCACCATCAATAATAGAAACTACACCTAACCTGTGATATTTGGACACATAATCAAGTCCTTGTGATGGGTAGAACCAGGTGCACTTACACTATGATGGGATTTCCAAACTAGAATTCCTTTTCTTTTCCCCGAAGAGGTATAACTATGAATCAAATGATTTGTAAACCGATGATCTGCTAATGTCGGCATTAAGAAGATTAAATTTTTGACAAAAATATTGCAAGTGACATATTAGTGATAGGATCTCTATAACTTCATCCATAAAGTTCACATGTCAATCTATCATCTCCTTCCTAAGATGTATTTACTGTAAACAAACATACTTGACAACCATAAGAAATTATTGTCTACCAATAAAGCCTCCATACATAGGAAAGCCATCCACAACTGATAGTGTAATTGAAATAGGAAATCTAATAACAAATATTATCCCTTATTTTACTTAGTATCCACACATTTCCAAAACTTGAACTTCCTATGTTCTTAGATGCCCCACATTATGGGGGATTTTTCCAATGTATAGATAGGAAACAAGGAACCCCCATACCAACTAATCCAACTAAAGATGAAGAGAAATAAGATTCCAATCAGAATATATAGAGGTCATGATTACACAGTCTAGCTACCAGTCCTGCCATGTTTCCCTATGCTAAAATGATCAAAAGGATCAAACCATACTGACGTTCAAAATAAAAGGTAATAAACAATAAGGGTATATGTTATAGCTTCATTTGAAACTAGCACCCTATAAACATACCACTTCCAGATCGTAGATCAAAGTGCAACCCTGCTATACAATTCAATCAAATAAACTAGTGACTCCCTAGACCCTCAATAGAAAATATAAAATTAGAAAGACGTTGGATAATCTATCTGCACTGAAAACAACATGTTGTATATCAGTGAGACCCATGCAACTCATCCCAACCCGACTGATGACGACGCTAAACGGATAGCTAGACCTGCACTATTTGTAGGCTGGGCCATAAGCTGTAAGAGTTCAAGGAGGATAGTCGATACCTTATAATTTTTTTAAAATCAAATATAGATCAAGATTCAGGAAGCCTAGTAGTGTAGGGGTCCACCTAAGGGTGCCTCAGTACATACCAACAAATAATTTAAAGAAGAAAATAAAATGTAAAAGTTTGTAGATAGAAAGAACCTTGAACACATGCAGAGATCTTCCACTTAGGAGGCAGCCACTGTGAAATTCCTTTCCACAAATCCACGAATCCATTGTAAAGACACAATTTACATGAAATCAAGCTTGATGTTGAACCCCAACTGTTGTGGCATTATATAGGTGCAAAACGTCCCTAATTGACTAAATCTATCCACGTTTTTTCAAATATGGACCAAATCAAGTACAAAAACGACTAAATCTCCATGTTTTTCTCAAATGTGGACCAAATCGACAGATGTAGGATGATTTGGTAAAAGATGGGAAGGTAATATAGAAACATAATTGCTCCGCAAACCCAATTCAAGGAAACACTAAGTCCATTTTACCTATTTTACCCAAATTAAGGACGAACTAAGACCAGTTTAACCAAAGATCCATAAATCAGGGGCGAAATACCAAAATTTTAACTTATCATCCATACATTTGGGTGAACCATCTCCATTTCTCCTCCAAAATTGGAAAATTCTGGTGATTTAACCTCCACTACCGAACAAATCCGGGTGAATGTCAAGATTTTCCCCATAATTGAGTGGGATAAATTCCATTTATGAATTTTCACGGTTAAGCTATTTAATTTGGGGCAATTATATGTAAAATAAAAAATGGGATAATTTATTAAATAAATAAAAAACCATTTTAATATTAAAAATTCTCCCACCTTTTTTTGGTCACTCCAAATTCGCCCATAGGCTATAATTCACCCTTAAAATCATATATGCATTGGAGTGTTAGTTATGAAGCCCACTATACTGTACAACATAGTAATTTTGTCATTTGATTTGTTAAGTAATAAGAATTGTTCTTTTGTATTGTTAGAGAAATCTATTATTGCTCTTATAATTTTGTGTAAATAGACATACTGTTGCTACTATCATTTACATGTTATTGTTACTATATGTTTCAACTTTAACATTGGGATCTCTTCAAAGTGTTAACATTGAAAGATATGAAAATTAATTGGAGATTGAATCTATTTGATAATTATAATTTTTTTCCAAATATTGTCTTGAATACTAGGCCATTCAAATCTTCCTATGTCCATTTTGTTATCTACACACTTAATAAATTTGCGTCTCATTTATTTCCACTCTATTTCAGTCTATTGTTACTACTTCCTTTTAGCTCACCTCACTATTTGAAATAATGATTTGTCATGATCTATTATTTCTTTGAATCAAGATATTACTCATTCTTGACATATGATCATGTGTTGGCAACATGTGTAAAGTTACATTTTGTGTAAGTAATGAATGACTAGTACCTGCAACTGGTAGTGGTAACTTTAAAAGTAAAAAGTTTACGAGTTGCTAAAAAAATTTGATTTAAAATATGATGTGCTTGTCCCTTACCTTTGATAGATAATTATGTGTTCTCTTTGACCTATTCAAGCATATTACAACGCCAAATTGCAAAAGAATGGCGCTCAAAATCATGGTATACATTGACTACGTCATTTTCCAAATTCATGTATATCATTTCTTTCGTTAAAATTTGTATGTTTGAATAGCAAGGTGAACTTTGGATATCTTGAGATAATATTACCAAGATTGTACTACCCCCTAGAGTTTAAATTGAATCATTTAGTGCCACTAGAGATACTTCGACTTTTTATTCATGTCCCATAGCTAGAGGATTTGGGTATAGGTGCACACCTATAAGAGCCATGCTTTGAATAATATTCTAAGCGCAAGTCCCTTGCCTTTGGTGATTGCCAATGACTTCAAATCTTATTTGTTTTTGTGGAGATCTCACCTAGTTATCTTCGCTTAGTCTGCTTATTTTTTTTCAAATTTGACCTCTCTAAAATTGATTTATGCAACAATTCAAAGAGTAAAACTTATTAAGCTCCTTAGCCATTGTAAAAAACTACAATAGTTATAGTTGATGTCTTGACTTTGCACAACCTATTGTGAAATGTTCATTTTTCTAATGATGCATTAACAATTTTGTTTGTAATAATGCAATATTATTTTATGCTTTAAAATTAATAGAGTTAAACTATCTAGATACCTAATGTTGGGTGCTCTCTCACTTTCTTTATCTTCCCCACATACACATGTTTAGTCATTTCAGTTTTGGAATTATGTATAACATTCTTGAGGTTCACTTTCCAAAGAAAACTTTGCAATGTAACAAAGGTAGTGAGCACAATGATTGACCCCAATACCTCCTACATGAATCTTAAAGTAGTCAACCACTCAATATATCCCATCAGGCTATTTGGAATTTCACTAGTTGTATCTCAAATTCTAGTTTTATCTTGGCTACACATTAGACTTATAATTGTTAGCAATTGCATGTATTGGAGTAAATTGAAGATAAATGGATTGAAATGGTTGCATCAACTTGAAAGCATTTGTAGGAACATCATGTTTTCCCAGCTAACCTAATGATCAAGGCATTGTGACTGAGGAAGGCCTTATTACTACTTCAGGGTGTTGTCCTAAAATCACCTCTATACCATCATTTCTTTTGTAAAACAACAAATGCAACGTTGGTCACTATTGTAAGAAACAAAAATTCTCACTTGTCACTTGGTTATGCTTAGATATGATGGATTCCTAGAAAATATTCACGTGAAAAAGAAACTCATGTATGAAGGGTCTCAAGCTATTATTCATTATTGTAAAAGTTTGCAATGTTTGTCTTTGAGTGGTATGCTTACAAAAAAAGGCCTTTCAGTTGATTGGTACTTATGGAAAGTGTTTGGAGATGCTTAAGGTTGCTTTTGTTGGTGATAGCAAGATTGGGATGCAATGTGTTCTATCATGTTGTACAAATATATGTAAGTTTGAGATAAGGGATGGCCCATTTAGTGATTTGTATCTTTTATGATTCAAAGTTATCCCTTTGTTTCCAAAATGGCCTATCGTTTCCTATTCTCTCATACACACACCTAGAATTTGTCCACTTATTTTTTTTCATTTTGCAAACTTCACACATTACACATGCACTCTTAACAAGAATGGTAGTCAATTCCTTTCCCATTTACTGCAAAGTGGGAGTCAATCCCAATAGGTTTAAAGGGATGAAACATAAAGTCCATGCCACACATGGTGTTCCTTACTAATGAACATGGTGCTTTTGCACCAAGCTTCCAAATTTTATTTTATTTCAGGACAGTTATCCATTGGACATCTGACAGTTCTCAGTGTCAAAACCACAACACCACCGTTGGAGAGTTTATGGGAAGGTCATTTTATTTCTAATGTTGTTCATCAGATATTTGATGTTAATATGTTGGTTCATTCGCAATCAATAACTAAACCTCATCAGATAAGAGACAATAAAAAAAGGAACAACATCAGATACCTGACGCAAATTCATCGAGCACCCGATGAATTTGTACATGTTAGCCGACGGGTATCCAACGCAATCTCATTGACTACCAGATGTGTTTACGTCGGCTAGCAAACAATTTGAAAAATCACATGCATCTAGTAGCCGACAAAATCCCATCGAGTAGTCGACGATTTGATGAAGGTATTGCATCGACTAACCAATAGAACAACATCAGATACCATCGAAAAGTTGACATGTCGATTAATTTATTGCATCGGTTATCCGACGAACACACATCGGGTAGCCGACGGATGGTCGTCGGATATCCAATGGTTAACATAAAAACGTCCAAAAAACACTACGTGATTGAGTTCCCACATGTGTTGGTTGTTCAATGTTCTTGATGTCGGATATCCAACGCAAAATCAGGTGTCGGATAGTCGATTAAATTACACCAATGATTGTTAGAGGCTCTTTTTCGTTGTTTAACTCTTGACGCTATCTTGATAATCCGACGAATGAACATCAGATTTTTTTTTCCATATGCAGTAGTGTCTATTGACAATAACCTCGCGCCAACCTGTCACCGCATCATGATATCATTAGTGCCAATTCATGGTAGACAATGAAAATTGATAACAATTGAGAAATTGAGATTAGGAGGATGATGGGTTGTCCATAGTGACTTATGCTTTGATTGTTGCAAACACATCAATTGTCTCCTTTCTTGCTCAATTTTTTGCTCCCATCACAACGCTTTAATTTCTCTCTGAGCATTTTCAAAGACCTTCCCTTAATTACCCCCAATTCTGATAATTTCTTCTATAACTCCCCGAGGGACTTTTATCATATTTTTGAGTCATTATTCAACCCTCTATGATACTTCTTTTGAACACTTTCATGATGATATGGTATGATTGTCGACTACATTAGATGTCCAATGGACGGTATGGAGTGACATTGTCGAGTCATATGAGCCAAAAGTTGTTCGTGGATCTATAACCCTAATGGTTGACAACAGGATTTAGTGTAGTCCTTCTCCATTGTACCACACATTCTGAGAGTTGTGGCTCTACTTTTTATTGTATGTCGCTAGTGATCTATTCAACAATGTTAAAGTTCAACTAGTGGGCCTACATAATTTACAACTCATGCTCCTTGTCTTGCATCAGTTGTGGAATTACTTGTATTACCGCTTGGGGATCCAAAGGTACTGTAGATGAAATGGGACGCTCTCCTTATAGTGGTCCCATGACGGGAAATGTGAGAATTGAAGTTTGAGTTGGCTCCTTTGGCACATAATCCATTTTCAGGTCCTCGTCTTTCTCCCTTTCTTCTCCTTCATGTTCCTCCTCGCCTTTGTCATACCCTTGGTCCTTCTCTTCATCTTTCCTATTGTCAAGGTTATGCTCATCCATGTCATTGTTTGTATCCATCATATGTGACTCTTGGTTTGTGCTAGGAGGTGAAGTACAAGCTAATTATTGGTGTTGTTATTAATCTCATACTCCTTCCTGATCTACTCCTTGAGAATCGCTATCTTTGGGTTGTTGAGATTCAACAGTCCCTTGTTGTTCATACGTGATGAGCACACTTCCAATTTCAACAAAAAATATTGAGAGGTCAAACCCACCGTGGTTTCAACATCAAAGATTGCAAATCCAAACCAAGTGGGAAAGTTAAGCTATAAAACATGGAAGAAACCATCAAGCAGTTTCAGAAAACTTGGACTGATTCTTGCCACTTGAAACAATTTCCTGAAAGGACAAAATGAAGTTAGGGTTGGAACTACAAGAGTTCAAATAAGCCACGGTGGCCGTGATCAAATTTGAAGGGCGTGTCTTAATTTTAATTGGAAGTCCATTTATTCTTGGAGCCCTTCAAAGATGAAGGGCAATATAAATAATTGTACTTTAGTTGACAAGTATAAACTAACTAAACTCTTTTAGCAAAAAAAATGCAAAAAATAATATTATTCTTTCAAATTTTTACAAATTTTAACATTTGAGCACCCCTTACTATTTACATGAGAAAATGATATATTTTCAATAAAACTTGTTTTGAACACATTAAGTTGTCATATGTGTATCATTAATTTTACAATAGAGTAACATAACAACTATTCTATTGTATTTTTTCAAGTTGGAGCACACTTCATTATACAAAAAAACTACTTAGACTATGTCATAACCATATTGGGGCTCCACGTGCAATCCAAGCTTGAGAGATATAATAATGATAAGGATTGGGCACCTAAGAAAAAATAATACACAACTTGGAAAACATTAAAATAAAATTTCCTACATACCAAGCAAGTTAGAAAAGCTAGCATAACTAGGGTCAGGGAATCAATTTTTTTCAACACTTGTCGTGAGAGCATACATGTATGGGATGGAGGGGCAATGGAATCAAGCCTAAGTCAATTGAATCCTTTCAACTTAGTGCATGTCTGAGTCTCAACAATCCGCCTTTTAACTTCAACCAAAATGCCAAAATAAGTTTATTAATGGCTAGATTTGAGAAAGTTCTAGGTGTGAGTAGGGGGCTCGGGGCTCTAAAATTTGTTGTGTTTTGTACTAGTCCACGATTCAATGAATCGACAGTCACTAGTAGGAATCTAAGTTATTTAATGAAAACAATTAATGTGTATACCTCTATGTCGAAACCGTTTTCCATGCTGATGCATGCCACTGCCCTCTTTATTGTCTTACCAAAAGGGATGATAATGAGGAAGAAGACCTAAAATTATGGACTTCACCTTCAAAGAATTCCTTGCAATCACAATGGTGAGGAGTGATAAGAAGATCACAACAATCCAACATGTCAAATCCAGTTGATAGTGTTACTTAAAGACATATATGGTAAATTTAATATAAGTCTTACTTATAGTTGTCTCCTACTCTTTACATCTTGACACATTTAATATTTTATGGTTGTCTCTGCGCCTTGACCCAATTCGTATTATAAGGTGAGGATGTGAATGCATAATAATCCTTAGTTATGACTATGGGATGTGGATTTAAAGGGAAGAGGATGTGAAGAAAATTAAATTTTATATGTATTTTGGTGGCACCGAGGACAAATATTGTGAGAAACCACAAATATTTGGAAGGACAGAGGGAGATTGCATCACAATCATGCCACCCATCAAATTGAAGACTATTCTTGAGCCAAAAATTGTTTTTCTTTAATTTTATTAATAACCATTGTTTCTCCATATTGTGTGCCCAATGACACCTCTCTATAGCAATGCATAAATCGACCTCAGCACAGTTTGTGATCCTAGCTAAATGTCAGTATTTGTATTTTCCTAACATCAAGTGTTGTTTATAGTTGTCGTGAGTCCATGATATTCATGCAAGAAATGAAGACTTGTAAAGGAGGACTCATCAAATTGGTCTTTTGAATTTCATTTTGATGAAAAACAAGTGGACATTGGTAGCGAGGTTCACCTAGGTAGTAGGCACAAAGTTTTGAGCTAGTTTCTGGCCTAGCAGTTGTTCTTTTTTATTATAGTCGTAATTTTTACTGGAGAATGGTAACGCTCCCGTAAATATTATTTTTTTCCTTTCCTTTGGAGGGAAGACAACCGGATTTCTAATCGGAGTTGGCTAAATTCTACACTATTTGCATTTTTTTCTGTAAGTTTGACTGGAATTTGGTAACACGATTTGTTGTTAAAAATAAAAAATTTAGTGTTGAAATTGTAATTTTTATTATAAAAACTAATTTAGGATTTTCCATTACCTTTGGGACATTGAGACTATGCAATTCCAATTACTAAAAACTACCATTTAAACAATTTCCACCAAATTTTGGCCAAAATTCTCACCAAATTTTAGATGCAAATAATGTAAAATTTAGCTTACTCCTATCTAATTGCTCGTACAATTGCATGCTAGTTACTGAACCATGTGTCCATGCTCTACATGTGCTTATAATTATTGAGACCAATTCCTCTTTGTTTTATTGCGTCTTTCGGCCAAGGAACCATATCTGGGTCTACGTGTAGCTTAAACGTTTAAATTTTCATAATTTAAATGTCGTGGAGGTATTTCAGAGGCTGACTGTCGATTTAAAAAACAAAGAATTGAATTTTATTAACAAAATCATCGAATTCCAATGTTGTCTATGGGCATGCGGCCATAAATCGTGTGGGGCTCATTGATGACCATTGACCAACATTGAAGATGCAACGCTGTGTCTAAGTAAACTTAAATCAGATTTGTCTAACCAATCGATGATTTTTCCTGGAATTGAACTTTACGGGCCGTCATTCGTTAGACCTCTCTCCATAGACAAGCCATGAGTTGGCTTCAAGTGCTTCCCCGTTACTCACAAGAAATGGTTGAAGGATGCATCAATGTTACTAAATGAGTGAGCCCTGACCTACTCTGCTCACCAGGCATAATGTTCGAAATGGTGAAGTCACCCGGTTCCAGCATTAAATTATAGGATGTGCAACACCCTCTACATATAGCGCTAGTCTGTTTAGTGCTAACATATCAATCCATATGAATGCCCCTAATGATCAAAGCAATCATAAGCTACATAAACCCCTCCAAACACCACTCCTCCATGCACCCAAGCTTGGCCATCTCAAATATGACAACCCCACTATTAGTCTCAATTTTGAATACAAGGAAATAAAGTTTGCACTGCCATAAATAGGAAGTCTCAACCTCTCCTCTACTAACATCACAATATAGTTTACCGATCATCATCACAGCTCTCATGATCACCTCTACAATCTGAAACAATCCATTGTGTAGATGAATTCCTGGGTCCTACCACCAAATAGGAAGTCTATCAAACCCAACTCCTACTTGTTGTTATTGTACCATGCTGATAACCCTCATGATCTTATCCAGAAGTGTGGACTCAGGGGATAAACATGTATGAGCTCTGTAGTGTACAATGTCGTCCCCTACTCTGTTAGATGCAATATATGTGCATCGATCTAACCCATCCTGAGTCTTGTCTTGTGAACCTTGCACATTGACTAGATAGTCCAAATGATAAATCTTGGTCATGTCCATAGTATCCCATGACTCACCCAACCATCTCAAGTGATCTTCCCAAGACATGTTGCATATCATGGAAGCATCAAAGAAGGACAAAAAAATCCTCCATAATGGTGAGCAAAACTAGATAATGTCAGGTGCATTGGTCAGTCCCAATGGTGTGACCAAGAGCTCATAACAACACTTAAAGGAAATATTGTGAGTAGCCAACCCTCTATCCCTAGTTTGTTGATATTCCCATTGAAACACATTCATCGAGGGATATACTACTATATGAGGCTCACCCATCCACTCCTCAATCCTGGGCAACCTCAAGTCAATGGTATGCTCAATGACTCTGTCACTAGGTCTCCCTGAAGGAAACAAACCAAAGCTCCAATGTACACCACAGTATGTATGAGTACCCTCTTGTATACGATTTCATGAAACTATAACATCATGTGACATCAGGTATCATGTATGCATCACTGTAGCCAATACTCCACTAAATTCAAATGAGCATGTATCCCAATGTGTCTCCATATCGGTCCTATATTTTTCCATGCAATCCATTGATGCATATACCTCCATGTTGGTTGGACTACACGGGATGTGCTCAAATACCTCCTTCATGGCTAAGCCTCTATTCCACATATGAAACTCAGGATCCTCAAAATGAAAAACAAGCATTTGGTTGCAACCCTCCATGTCAAATATTTCCTTAAACCCCTACAACTCTGAATGATCCTCAGGTGGAAATGTCACGAGATGCTCCTCCCTCAAAACACACATGTCACCAACATACTCCTGTGTTCTGGTTTCCATCGAAGGCTAGGTCCTTATTGTGGATGATGAAGAATATGGAAAACCCAACTCTGCGCCAAGCCCATCATAATCATAAAAGTACAATTAGTGCACACATCATAAGCATCAGTGTCATCATCCTCATAAGATAGTTCTAATGATGGAAGGATGACTATGGTTTTGTCAACTTCATTGCACACATCCTCAACCTGAGTAGATGTGTTCACTTCCAAGAAGTCATCCTAGGTTTATGTCAAGCATCCGTCATGAGATGAGGTATCCTTGTCACCAATCCTTTTATATTTGAACCCCTCCTCTTTCTTCCCCACCAATAAGTAAGGCTCCAACCATTCAGGGTGCTCTAACAATGTTGTTAGATTCTTTTGATATTCCTAAGAAACTTGTAACAGCTTTGTTAAGTGTTCCTAAGTTGTCTTCATCTTTTTTGACCCATGTATGTACAATATGAAATAACTTCTCATCAATTTTTGCCAACCTTGGCAGGATGCATAGCTCTAATACCACTATAATGTCCCTAACCAAATTCGAGTTTGAATTTTTCACCTCTTTGAGTTTGGCTGGAGACTTGGATCAAATGTGTGTGAAATATTAGCAACATTGTTGAAGACTACAAATTTGTCCCCAATCCTTTTCTAATGATAGGTTGGGACTGAGCCTTCAGTCTATATCCTCCATGTTGTAATCTCACAGATCACATAAGGTTACCAATAATACATACAAAAATATACAGAAATATACATAGATACAAGAGACAAGAACAGATAGGATAAACAGATTATATTATTCTAATAGATCGTACAAAGCCAAGAACTGAACTGAGTTCTTGTGAGGCTCAACAGCCTAATATATACAGGATACAAACAGCTACAAAAATAACTACCTGTCGGTTCGGTGAACCGACACGACTATTAGTTAGCAGACTTAATGACTGTGTTTACTCGGCCGACCGACTCAGTCGGCTGGTCGACTAAGTCGGTCCTCGACTTAGTCGGCTGATCGACTAAGTCGACTTATGTCGACTTGCTCCTTCTACATCTCCCCCACAAACAAAACATTTCTTCGTCCCGAAGAAATAGGGAGGTACAAAAATCGATTTGTCTCCAAAATTGATTACTGTTGAGGGCTGTGTAGTTGGATGGTTGGTCTTTTCTGAATGCAGACTTCAACAATGGCTGGACCTGTGATGGCCAATTGATGCTGAAAGTCGGTCCAACTCTGTAATGCCTTCTCGATATCGATGGTCAAGGTAGTGATACTTGACAGGATCGACATCTTTTCAGCCATGGGTATTTCTGCTATGGGGATGGAGGGTTTCCTGATCCTGGTGGTGATGTTTGTTGTTTTTCTGTCGACGGGGGGTCCACTACGGGTGTAGTCGGATGTTTCACTGTTAAGTGCACCTGAGTAGGGGGCACAGTCGGAGTATCCTCTGATACGAAAGTGCTGATGTACAAATTTAGTTCATAATCCTCCTCCTTTTCTTGGTCTGTAAGAGGCTCGACGATAGAGAAGTCGATCTCTTATAGACCAAGAAAAGGAGGAGGATTATGAACTAAATTTGTACATCAGCACTTTCGTATCAGAGGATACTCCGACTGTGCCCCCTACTCGGGTGCACTTAACAGTGAAACATCTGACTGCACCCGTAGTGGATCCCCCGTCGACAGAACAACAACAAACATCACCACCAGGATCAAGAAACCCTCCATCCCCACTCCCACCAGTCCTTTATCTCCTGCTCTGGTATCATATGTGAGCATATATTCCAGTTATGTACTACCGGCAACGGAACCAATGTTGTAATCTCATAGATCACATAAGGTTACCAATAATACATACAAAAATATACAGAAATATACACAGATACAAGAGACAAGAACAGATAGGATAAACAGATTATATTTTTATCTAATAGATCGTACAAAGCCAAGAACTGAACTGAGTTCTTGTGAGGCTCAACAGCCTAATATATACAGGATACAAACAGTTACAAAAATAACTACCTGTCGGTTCGGTGAACCGACATGACTATTAGTTAGCAGACTTAATGACTGTGTTTACTCGGCCGACCGACTCAGTCGGCTGGTCGACTAAGTCGGTCCTCGACTTAGTCGGCTGATCGACTAAGTTGACTTATGTCGACTTGCTCCTTCTACACTCCACAGTTTATTATTGTAGCTAGTTGTTAAGTAGTTTGGTTTGAACACACTATAAATGGAGGTTTATAAAGAACCAAAATAGTATCACTAAGTTGGGCAATTGTTGTTCTTATGTTGAAGTAGGCTTTGCATTAAAGACTTAAAAATCATTATTCAACCACACATTGAAAACTTCCATAACTCTGCTTGAATGTAGCCTGGTGTTTGGAAATTAGTTTCACATTAAGAAGTTTTCCAGTACTCCCATCATAAATGCGAATAAGGAATAGTAATAAAACAATGCTTTATATGCTACTAAAAATCACATATTCATCCACGTTAATAAATATAAGACTGAAAATTTAGTTAAAACTTCACAACATTTATAAATATTAATAATATCATATTTACAATTCATGGTGGACAATGAAAATTGATAACAATCAAGAAATTGGGATGAGGAGGATGATGGGTTGTCCATAGTAACTTATGCTTCGATTGTTGCAACCACATTGATTTTTTCTCCTTTCTCACTCAATTTTTTGTTCCCATCACAACGCTTTAATTTTTCTCTAAGTGTTTTCAAAGACCTTCCCATAATAACCTCCAATTTTGATAATTTCTTCTATAATTCCTCGAGGGACTTCTATTGAATTTTTGAGTCATTATTGAACCCTCCATGAGACTTCCTTTGAACACTTTCATGATGATATGGTACCATTGCGGAGTGCATTAGATGTCCGATGGATGGGATGCTTGGTAGTGGAGTGGCACTGTTGGGTCATATGAGCTAAGGGTTGTTCATGGATCTCTAACCCCAATAGTTGAATCTAGGATTCAGTGTAGTTCTGCTCCACCATACCACACATTCAGTTGCATCTCTACTTTTTATTGTACGAAAGTAGTGATCTATTCAACAATGTTAAAGTTTAGCTAGTGGGATTGTATAATTCAAAATCCATGCTCCTTGTCATGCATCAGTGGTGCAATTACTTGCATTACCACTTAGGGATCCAAATGTATTGTAGATGCAATGGGATGATCTCCTTGTGGTGGTGCCATGAATAGAAGTGTGAGAATTGAAGTTTGAGTTGGATCCTTTGGCGCATCCTCCATTTCTTGGTCCTCATCTTTCTCCCTTTCTTCTCCTTTACGTTCCTCCTCCCTTTTGTCCCATCCTTGGTCCTCCTCTTTTTTTTCCTATTGTAAAGGTTATCCACATCCATGTTGTTGTTTGTATCCATCATCTATGACTCTTTGTCTGTGCTAGGTCATGAAGTACATGCTAATTGCTGGTGTTGTTCTCAGTCTCAGACTGCTTCTTAATCTCCTTCTCGAGCCTCTCTATCTCTAGGTTGTTGACCTTCAATGACCTCATATTATTGCCCAACATATATGGAATGATTATCTATGATTTCCTCCCAACAAGAATCAAAATGAATCAACTATCGCCATTACCATAAGCTTCATTTAATGGAATATAGATTAACTATAAACTACCACCTTAGCTAAATTATAGCTTCATTTAGTGGAATATTAATGAGGCTTTGTCACTAACATTCAATCCATATAGCTTTATTTAATGAAATATAAATTAACTATCAACCACCACCTTAGATAACTTAATTTATTGGAATAGGCTACTATCTTAGGAAGGAGACAGAGGACGAAGGCCTAGTGGAGATTTCTAGTGGAGGATGGTCTGACGGAAGATGGTGGAGGGAAGAGGGGGAGGCGGGAAAGCCTCCATGAATCCTGAATCAAAAGGTTTGGAAATTGGGGATATCCCAATAGATATAGATCATGGACAAAATCAAGCAAGGGGATCAATGGTAAGGAAACCAGGGAAGTGCATGCCAAAAGCAGCCATGATTCCATCAATGACAATATGATCCTCGAATATTAGGGAGCAGATCCAGTATATGTTAGATCTTACATTGATAGGGAAGTTTGTGGGTATGCAACCCTCAGAAAAGGCCCTATTGGGGTGGACCAACTCGACTTGGAAACCTAATACTGATTACGATCTCCATTTGGGTTCCAAAGGGTTCTTTACCATCTCTTTCATCAGTTTGGAGGATAGGAATCGAGTTTTCGATGGAGGCCCATACTTCCATTATTTTATAGGCCTTTTCTTGAGACTGTGGAAAGAGAAGTTCTATACGAAGAAGGAAGATATGAGAATAACCCCAGTATGGATTACGTTGTATTCCCTTCCTGGTGAGTATTGGGATCCAGAAATTTTGGAGGATTTGGGGAATTGTCTGGGAAAATTTATTAAGATCTCATAACAAAAAATGATCCAATGCTATACGACCTATGCGAGGATATGTGTTTTTATGGATCTATCCAAAGAGGTACCAGAAGAAATACGAATTTCATGGGAGGATGAAGATTGGATGCAAACCCTTGATTATGAACATAGACCTTTTCAGTGCCGAAGATGTCATGAATACCACCATTTATTTAGGGATTGTCCAATGAACAACCCAAAGACAAATCAGGAGCAACAGGAACAAGGGATTACAAGAGTCCCTCATGGAAAAGACGAAGTTTAAAGAAAGACAACTAGGAGGTGCACAAGAAGGTAGCGATCTCAAACAAGTTTGAGGCTCTGGAAGATCATAAGGAGGAAAACCCGAAATAGTTTCTGATGGAAAATTGGGGTGCGTTATCCCAAGTGGGGAAACTCGATTCTACTTCTGTGATAAAAGAGGAAGCAGGGGAAGCTAAGGGGTGAGAAGGGGCTAGATCTAACTTAGGGGATGAGGCTGAGGATATGGACAAAGGCGGTATAGATCTGGAAGGAATTGAACAGGCCTATGCGGATAAAGGGAAAGGTTACATCTTGCAGGAACAAGTAATCTTATTAAAATAATCAATCATCAAGGCTCGTTTGTCGAACCAAATTGGGATCAGTTCTGGATCTCATAAGGAAACACAACGTAAATTTGGGGAACCATCTAAGAAGACAAGAAGGAAGACAAATAAACATAGGGCTGCAGAAGTAGGCAAGCAGTTGGTAGAGTAAGCTCAATACCCTACCATTAAAGCTTCGCTAGGTCTGTAAGTTTCCCTAATGAAGATCTTGTCATGGAATATCAAGGGATTAAATAGCTCTTGGAAAATTAAGATACTAAATAAAAATATCAAGAAGAAAAAGTTGGCCATAGTATTTCTGCAGGAAACAAAGTGTTTGGTGACTCAAATCCAAGACCTGAGTAGGAAAATCTAGACGAGAAGTGAATGGATGGGGTTGGATGCAAGAGGGTATTCCAGAGGCTTAGGAATACTTTGGAATAATTTGGCGTTTGAACTCTGAAGTCAACTTCCTCATTACCTGGTTGGGCTTCCAGGTCTCGGATAGGCCTTCTCCAATGAATGCTCCGAAGACCGGTGTGGTTAGCTTGAGCCACAGTCGGATGTCGGATCTCTCGTATATGCTGCTTTGATGGCTTGTGATGTTTGTGGTTCGATCCCTCCTGTGGGGAAAGGATGTTATCTCCTTTTAATGGTTTAAGTGTGGTAGGTGTTTTATCTGAGTCTGTGGTCATTTGTGCTATGATTGTCTTGGAAGGTTTTAGTTAGTTTTGCTAGAGGAATTTTGAACCTATGTATGTAATTTCAGTCTCTGTAGCCACTTATGTTTTGTGGAAAGGATGTTTGGACTAGAATTTTTAGAGACAGCTAGTTAGGAGGTAGCAAAGTAGTGGTCTGATTAAGAGAAAATCCCTTTGGTTGTAACTATTCTTTTGATATTAATATAAAGTCTCGCTCTCTTACTTACATAAAAAAACCTTCATTTATTGGAATAAAAATGAAGTTTTGTCAATAACATTCTATACATATTATGTTGTCAATTAATAAGAAAGAGAGACAATATAATTTTAATTTAAAAATCAAAATATTACTTGCTAAACTTTGCTCCTTATTAAAAATCAAAACATATCCTAAAACTAAACTTTGAAGAAACTTCTAAACTTTAGTGCATTAATCAACTTTGGTCTTGGTTAAAAATCAGAACATACCCTAAATCTAAACTTTAAAGAAACTTATAAATTTCAGTGCATTAATCAATTCAGCTTAAATTAATTTAAAAAACATAAAAATTGAGAAAAAAATGTTACAATAGTTCCGTTAGCTTTTGGCAAGGACTAATAAGTATGTAGTTTTTCAAGATCCCTTTCCTTACCTCTTGAATTTCCCTCTCGATTTCTTTTACCATGAGAACAACAATCTTCCAAGGGTATATCCAATAACTTGCAAGCTAGATATACCAAAAACTTGTTACTCAATAGGGGTCGAGATGTCTGGGAGTCCACCAGGGTGAGATTTTATCCTAGGGGTCGCCTACCCTTTGAGCCTTGTCACAACGAGCCAATGAACAACCCTACCCCACAGGGGCTTCACTTGTTGACCAATATCTTATCTCGTTAGTTCATATTGTGGGTTTTAAAATCATCAAAAATCAAACCAATATATTGTAGGTATTGGGTGGATGAGGGGTTTAAGGTGGGGGTGGGTAGGGTGATTTATAAGGATTGAGGTATAAAAAGGGGTGGGGAGGAGGTTTTAAGTATTGGGAGGGGGTTTCAACAAAAAAAGTTTGGGTCAATATCTCTCGAAATTAAGGGTATTCTTTAATATCCCATGATCGCACATGCTATGTGAGAGGTTCACTAAGTGAAGTCCTTGTGCCCTACCCCGCTGGTTTTGAACATATGACCTACATGGAAATAACACATATTCTTAACCACTAAGTCTCTTCAGATGCTTTTGAAGTCTCCAACATTCTAATGAATTATAATGAATATAATTTTAAGGTCTTGAACCCATTGGACCAATAGAATTACATGAATATTTCTTCTAAAATTGTTTGCTCACCCAAATGTTGCTTTCATCTAAATTAGTTCGAATGATATGAAGAGAAAAATGTGTCCAATATGAACCAATGTTATGAGGCCATGTGACATGTATCGGATGATCCACATCATCGAGGTGACATCAGCTTGTTCAATCAACAACATTGATGGTTCAATAAGAAAATGACACATGGACTGCCATGTCACTAAAAATTCAACGAAGATTTCCTTGTTTCTTTGGTTGTAAGAATTAGTGTGCTTTGATAATATTTCAGTTCCGTGGACACTGATATATTTTGGCTCGTTTCCATGTTCTTTCGTTCAAGTCTTGGCACCTAGAACCCTATGCCCAAACAAAAATGGATCCTCGACATTTCTCATTCGTAGACTCCACAACTGTGGATCGTGTGGGTCACGGGTGCTCTAGTAAATTCCATGGCAATGGCCCACTGGGAGACGTTATTTCATTGAAAATATGACTGAACGACAACCAGACTTGGGCCATGCATATGACGTTAGTAGGGATATGCTCATTAAATGAAACTGTTTGAAGCCTTGCGTGAACACCGGTTGTATAGTGTTGTCTGTAATGATAATGGTGGATGGAATTCCAGCAAAATTCCGCTCAAAAGGAGAAGGGCCAAGGCCCGCTTAGGAGAACACTGCACCTCTCCCTTAAACATTATTTTGTTTTTATTTTTTCGATGACAGACCATTCTGAAAGTTGGGTCAATATTGTTTTGTTTGTAATGATAATAATATGGGAGCAATTTTTTTTTTTAAACTATGGAAATAATCGAAAATTCTTAAAAGTATATCCAACAACCTACAAACCATATATAATATATTAAATTATGACTTAACAAAGATCAAAATATCTCGAATCCAAAACCCACCAAAATAATCATGGTCACTTATCCTTCCCAAAGATGAGCGAATTCTACAAAAGTCGTGTCTAAAGGAAAAAGGCTTGCCGCTCACCAAGGAGAATGGTACTGCTCCCGTAAATATTATTTCATTTCGTTTTGATGGAAGACAATAGGATATCTAATCGCTCATACAATTAAATGCTAGTTACTGAACCGCATTTCCATGTTGTACACATGCTCACAGTTTCATGTGGAGATCCATGGTTTAAGCACATCAATCACAGCATCTACTTACCATCATTAACATTGAACGCTAAAATAACACAACTTTAACAAAGACATCCATATGCATTAACCTTGCAATCACCATAAGACTTCACATCATTCAAATTCGGACAGAAAAATCATAGATCATACCACAAAAGAAGACATGAATTTCATCATCAATCTTCATCTTATATTAACTTCAAAGATTACAAAACATCCGTTGGTCAAAAGCATTAAACCAAAACATATTCATCCGCAGATCACAAATACATTGCAAAACATATGATGTCGAAAATTGCCAAAATATCTTCGATTAAATCCTAGATGATCTCTAGATCCTACTTCTAAGTCTATTTATAAGATTGCTCCTTTACAAAATGGTCCACATAAGCCAACTCTCTAACTAACTTGGACAAAAACTCTAACTACTTGCGACCAAGCTGACCATACCTGTCAGTAACTTCCTCTTGCACAGTGAACTTTTCCACAGGCCCGTAACACAATCTTGTGGATTGCCCTCGAGCCATGTTGGTTGGACATAGATGGTGCGTTCAACATAGCTTTGTAGCTGTCGTGCTCTGTCTGAATCTGCTCAATTTCTTCTTTGATATTTGTGCTTATTGTTGTGCATTCTTTAACCTCTTGCTCTGTAGGGTGCTCTTCATATACTTGCGCCACTTTAGTCCATGCATCCCTAGTGTTCCCAAGTCCATCCATATGCTTAATTGCCAGCTGCTCTACGTCCTCCTGGAATTGATCTAACTCAATTGTCCTCCTCTGGTGTTTGTCCCTTGCCTTATTAACTCATTGTTGGAGTCTTTTAGCTCGAGCGCCTTGGTCACCTGCACAATTGGGGGCATCATTCTTAGTGATCCCCTTATCATTTTCAGTTATGCCTCTGCCTCCTGGAGTTGCACACCTAACTGCTTCAGTTGGTCATCTTGAACCACTTTCATCCAGAATTGTGTCGTTGCTTCAGCCAAGGATTTGCCTGCTTTCTCCAACTCTTCTAGCTATGCTACTGCCTCCTTTATCTTGCTTCTGTGCTCTAGAAGTGTACTTGGTACTGCACATGCTTGCAACTCCTCATTTTCCTTCTTCAAGTCAATGACTATTTGTCCTAGTCGCAATACCTTCACTTTTGCAAACATCTCCATAGTAATACTTGGAATTTCTTCACATGTGACAGACATTTCCTTCTCCAGTCGGTTTCTGTCATCGACCTCCTTGGTCTTTTCAATCACTTCTACTAATTGCGCCTTATTTATTTGTTCTATCTATGCTTGTGCTTGTGCTATCCGCTCTTGCGAATTGACTAATTGATCTTGTACCACTGCCTCACAGTCCTGGATTTATTGACTCACTGCTGTCTGCAGTCATGCTAGCGTCTACATTGGTAGCTCAATGATGTCAAGGACAATCAAGTGAAATTGCTGGATTGCTACATCAACATATTCATTACCTGTCGTCAGTGCATGTGGCGAAATCTATACAAGCCGCACTCTCTTAATGATGCTTATGTCCGCTAATCTTTGCAGTTAATCAGTCTCCTGTACCTTTTCAAGAATGCCATTCATTAGGGAATTGCAACAATCCCTTCACTTGATGAAAGTACCCCGTAGAATGCTGCTTCATTTTTGCTTGACACTCATTGGTGTATTGCTTTCTTCTCCTTGTTTGAATGGTATCTTTGTTCTCCCTCCTTCTAGTTGCCTCTCCATATTTGAATATATTGGAGTCATGGATGATTCTTCCTTGGACTCCTTCACTTTGTCTTGTTCAACTGGTATATCCTCTGGTGGTCCTACTTCTGTGTCCGACAACTCCTCAATACTGACCGAAATATTCCACTCTACCGACCATTCATCTATAATGGCGTCAATCTCCTCATTATTCAACTTGTATTACGTTGTTAACCACTGTTTCTCTAAATCATGTCGCGCCTGGATGTATATTGCATATGGGCCAATTGCGAATCATGCCACCCTTTGTTACTTGGCTGCTGCAGTATCTGTGATGCACATAACCTTCCTTGTCACATCCTGAAGTGCATCCAAATACAAATAAAATTGTACGTTGCAATAAATTTGTCACTCCTTATTTTCAAGTGTCGATAGGTTTTGGTACCACGCTCCTCTACATGAACAGACTACTTCGATGTCCATCCCCTAGTAATGTGTGGGTTCCATCCACCCCATGAGTGCGATTAGTATTAATAACCATGAATAAGTAAATGGTCTCTTACCTTCCTACGCGAAAACAACATCTTCCATAATTGATTCAAGAAGAATAGGGACCAGTTCATCTGAACGCCCTCTGTGCACTACTCTGCGCATGCAATCACTCTTGACGTGCATTAGTTTGGTCTATTTTTCTGCATGATTTTTACCGCAAGCAGATTTTCTGCTACTCGAACTGCTTTGTCGTTGATAGTTTTAATGACATATTCCCGCTTATCCTGAACAATGTCATATTTCTTCTTCAATATTGCACCCAACCTTTTGTCATTGTCTTTTCCCCTGAACTACTGTGATGGATTGACACCTTCCATGGGCAGGTCGGTGATCTACAAGATTAGGTTAACCGTGACAGGAAATTTCGTATCCAACCATAGATACCCTTTGTGGAAGCATGACAACAATTGCTTCACACATGCATTAGCTTCCACCCCACTTCCAAAATGTGGCATATGGGTGATGGGCAATAGCTCATACTGCTGCAACCCCATTTCCCATTGGGTCGGTGCTCTAGTGATCGATCCTCCGACCTCATGTCCTTTCTTTTCATATGGTTGTTTAGTGCATTATGGATATTCTAGAATGTCGTGATTTCTATACTGCAACTTCTATAGATGCAAAACAATATTCATGGTAACATGCACCCGCTTCAACGTTGTTGGCATATTGATGCCAAATATACGGTTCTTGCTGAGATGAGCTGATGGTGTGTCCTCCTTCCATGGTGGTATGTAGCCTGGTATGTAGCCTGAAATATCATTAATTGTTAGCCCTTTTCTTGCTATATATTCCTCTCCTCCCATCATCGTTGGGTCGACTTCTACTTTTTCCGCCCTCGTTGTACTACAGGTCCATTTGATCCTTCATGGTAGAGAATTTGGGTGATTTGCGCCCCTCTTCTTCTTTGGAATTATCAACAATGTCTACTGAATTTTAGGCCTCTCTTTTATTATAGGTATGCTCTCTATTGGTGATCCTTGTGTGCTACCACTCGAAATAGTTTGGGCCATACTGGTCTCTATGGCTTCCACTCTTGATTGTTCTCTTACACTTTCCTTTGCTCACACTTTCCTTGGTTCACAATCATCACACTGGTTCAAATGATGCACCTTCCACCCATCGATTCTTATAGCATTTATAGCGCTTGTGCGAATGATTTTGACCATCATAGCCGAATCCCTCAATGATTGACCAAATATGTCGGCAATTCTTTGAATCCAATGATCTGATTTATCCATAAATGTGTGTCTCATCCATTCGTGTCATCTCCTGTCTGGTTTAATTGCTGCATTTATTGTCACACCTTGTTTGGTATCGCCATGCTCCATTCTTGCTGTGATTTCTATTGTTTTTCTATTTCTGTCGACCATTTCTTGCTAAGATTTTCTTTCAGTTTATTTTCTTGATCCTATTTCAATTTTGTTTTTGCGCGGCTTATCAATCATGGTGTCGTATTTGGCTATCCAGATAGGGATGTATTCGGATTCCATTTACCAACTTGGGCAGTAATGCACCATCTAACTGCCATAACTGCACCGCATCTCCATCGGTGATGAAATGAATCACATACAGTCCTAACCAATGCATTTGTAACTTACCAGAATGCTTTGGGAACTTGTTGTCGTAGAGGAGAACCATATCACCATGCTGGAAGTACTTCGCTTTCACATTGCGGTTGTGCCATGCATTCTGGCAATCCTTTTCGACTTGTTGATGAAATCCTATGATGAGTCGATCCTCCTTGAGCTGTAACAACTGCTTCAATCGTTGTTCAATCGCCCCTTCCTTGCTCATGCCTATCAATGTCGCTGTGCGCGGGCTGGGAACAATGTACTCCATCGACATTATCACCTCCTAGCAGTAGACAAGCTTGAATGGTGTTTGTCTCGTTAATCACTTGCACTTCATTCTATAGGACCATAGTATCACAAGAATTTTCAAATCCCAATCATCCTGATTTGTATTGCATACCTTTTATTATTGCATTTTCAAATACCTTGTTGAATGCTTCAACTGCTCCATTTGCTTGCAGATGATATGGAGTACTCTTCTGGTGCTGGATTTGAAATTCCTCAGTCATTGCGTTAATTGTGGGATTAACAAAGTGAATTCCTTGGCCTCTCATCAGTATCTTGGGATAACCGAACCAAGTAGCCACATTTTTGAATAAGAACCTAGCTACTTTCATAGCTATACAATCCATCACTGGTGCTGCTTCAGCCCATCATGTCAAATAGTCTGTCGTAGTAATGATGTATCATGCTCCTGTTCATTTTCCTGATGGATTGATGGGTCCCACAAAATCCAATGCCCATTTATAAAATGAAAGCAACGTGATTTGTGGTACTAACGGAATCTCATCCCATCGTGACAGCTTCCCTGTCATTTGACAGACATCGAAACTTTTAGCGTAGTCTGTGGCATCACTCTGCATTGTCATCCACCATAAACCAGCTCAGAGTATCTTCCTAGCAGTCACACATCCTCCATAATGTCCTCCTACAACTCCATCATGCACTTCAACCAATATTCTCTCTTGTTCATGCGGTAGGGAATATCGATGTAGAATTTCATTCGACCCCATTTTGTAGAGCTGGTCCACGATTAGCTGAAATTTTGCAACTCTGATGACCAATTGCTTCTTCTAACTCATGTTGTAGTCCTTTGATGTTTTCCTGTCGCTAAAAATTAAATAATTTGTTCATAATGGTCATCCACCATGCCGATCTTAAATAACTGTGCATCAAGTAGACCATCCTCGATGCCGTTTGGCTCATTGCCAAACTCTATCTGCAACAGATGATCTAGTCTTACATTCAACTATCCTGGCTTCATGATAATTTCAAAGTCGAATTCTTGGAAGAGGAGTAACTATTGGCAAATATCCCCCTCCAACATAAGCTTGTTGATTAGATACTACAGTGCTGAGTGATCCGTAAACATTTTGAAGTGTCCTCCCAAAAAATAGTGGCGAACGTTTTGCAATGCATACACCATCGCCAATCCTTCCCTCTCTGTTGTTGTGTAGTTCCTTTCCGCGATAGACAACTTCCGACTTGCAAATGCGATGGGGTGATCGATTGCTCCCTCTCTTGGTTGTGCTAGAATTACTCCTAATGCGACTGATGACATATCACCATGGATGTGAATATCCTTCGTTGAATCTGGAAAGACCAATATTGGTTCTGTGACCATCTTTTGTTTAAGAGTATTGAGACTACGCTCACATTCATCATTCCATTCGAACTTCACATTCTTTTTTCAGAAGTTTCTCCATCCGTGTTGTGATTGTTGTGTACCCCCTTATGAATTTGCGGCAATATCATGTGTGTCCCAATGTCATCCTCAATTGTTTTATTGTCGTTGGAGCAGGTAGGTCTCCAATTATCATGATCTTGGTGGGATCGACCAACATCCCTTTCTTGCATACAATATGTCCCAATAAAATCCCAAACGGGGCACAAAAGATGCATTTCTTTAGATTCAACATGATTTGATGTTGTCGACATTTTTATAACATTAGTCGAAGATTCACAACGTGATATTTTACCAACCCATACATATTCCAGTCATCCATGTAGACTACCAGAAATTTGTGGATGAAGTCCTTAAACACAACGATGACTATCCTCGAAAATATTGCAGGCGCATTCTTGAGACCAAATGACATCATCGTGTACTAAAAAATTCCCCATTCCATTAGGAACATGGTATTTTGCCTATCTTCCTTCCCAACACTTATCTGGTGGTAGCCTAAAAATCCATCTGTGAACGAATAGATCTTTTGTCCTTCGACCCCTTCCAATACTTCATCTATAAATGATGTTGGGAACAGATCATGAATACTTGCATCATTCAACTTCCTGAGGTCAAAACAAATCCATATTTTTCCTGTCTTTTTGTCTTGAACAACCATCGAACTGATCCATTCTGATTCTTCAATAGTTTTGATAATGCCAATATCCAACATTTTGTCTAATTCTACTTTTACGTGTTCTTTATATCGCAGGTTCAGTGTATACAGTCGTTGCTTCATTGGTTGTGCATATGGATTCAATGGAATTTTCACCTCACCCAACTCACCTGAAATCCCTTTTATCTCAAACAATTTTGTTGGAAACAAGTCCTGGAATTCATGCATTCGACATAGTTATCTCATCCGAATAATCCCCAATGTTAGTGAATTTTGGGTTCTCCATCGTTCCAATATTGACCTTCCTTGTCTTAAGTGATTGCGTGATTTCCTGAGATATTATTCCTAGTGTGATGATATCTCGACTTCCTTATTATTATGTAATGTTGATTGCACATGGATCATCTTTGTCATCCAACTCCCCTGTCACATTATAGCACTCCATCATGATCTCTGCTATTGATGTCCCTTATGCTTCTGTCGACAATTCATTTAGAACTATTTCCAACACAAGAGTGCGGATGTGTTGAAGTGAACTATGTATGGTTGGGTCGTCATGCACAAAGCTAAACATTTGACTGAAATTGACAGTCGATTATTCCCATGTTGTAGTGTCCCTTTGTATTTCTGTCGACAAGTACCACCTCCTAGGTACTTCATCCAATGTATGGACGAAAGCATGTACCCATTCCTCCCTTGGTTTTAATATTCAGGTGCTTTGGCATGTGACCAAATGGTTGTTGGAATTAGTATTTCCATCATACCTATTTCCTTGGTAGTTCTCTACTTCCCCAAATCGAGCTTCCATCAGTTTTTGAGATATTGGCTAGTATTCTATCGAGCTCTTGTGCATAGCCCACCATCTCGCTGGAGTAGCCTTCAATGCTTCCTCTAGCATGAATAGTCACTGAGGTTCTTATAATTTCTCCTTAAACTCGGTAATAAATCTAGCCAAGTTAGGCAATCCTTCATACATAGGCAATTCGATGACCTCTGTTGCGACCCAACGTAGTGACTGAGTGACTCGTCCACATTTTCTAACCGATAATTCATGTAATCGGTTTTTCCAATTCTTCAATGCATCGTCGAAGTATGATGATGCAAAGCTATTACTTCACCAACCTAGCTCTCCATCTGTGGTGGGATTAATGTAGTCTTCAAAAATATTATAGGTGTGATCCCATCCTCCCACAACTTCTTCTTTCACTGGTTCAACGTATCTTTGACCTTCTACGAGATCTAATGGGGAAATTATGCGCATGTCACGATTCCTCAATCTCATCACTCTTTTATTGAAGTTGATAACCTCCATATTGTTGTTCTCCTAGCCAATCCCCAACATCGTGAGATATGAACTACTTTTGTCAACTATATCAATCACGTCAAAATATGCATATGTCTTTAATCCTTCCACTTCAACAAAGAGATGGGGTCCTTTAGCGATTGACGATACCTTGGCTTGGTTCGCTAGTTGTAGTTGTACTGGAGACAAAACCAATTGCGGTTTCCCCATACTCTCCTAGGTTTGCTTTGTCAAGATGTTTACATATGGTCCTAGATCTAAGATGATCGAATCCATGTCGTAGTCAATGATATGAACATTCATTCTCATTTCCTTCCCCATTTTCTTCTTATGCAAAGAATTCACAGCATGGTCTTTTCATCCTTTCTCTTTTCGATACAACAATCTGACTATTTCTGCTAATGCATTGGGGTCTTTTGCTAGCGACAAACAACTTTCCATTTTTTTTGCAATGTATTGACCTTCCGCGATGGTCTTGACATCACTGTTAAATAAAAAGTAGGTGGCATTTCATATATATGCAACTTACCCAAATGCTTGTTCAGTATATCTCTTATGTCAAAGAAAGTTTCTTTTTAATTTTCAACATCGAATTGTACCTTCTTCCGAGCCACTGGTCGGATATGTGGTACCGTTCCATCAGCTCATGTCGTTCCTTCTCCGCAAGTGATCACTCCAACATCCACTAGCTGAGTCCCGAGTTCAGTGAAAATATTATCAACTTTTGATCCTAGAGCTTGATTTTGAGTTGCGTTTTGGTTTTGGCTCTAGTTTTGGTTATGTGGTGGTGGTGGAAATTCCTCACTTGCCACTTTGCAATCAGATGTGGGAAGTCTTCAACCATATGATATGTGGCGCTACAATAGGTACACTAAGACTGTAACTGTAGACATTCTCTTTGGTAATTTCCCAATACTCCACAATTATAGCATGTCATGGGTCCACGACCTTGTCCCATGCCTCCACTTCGACTAAAGCCTCCATTACGACCCCCACATAATCCTCCACGGACTCCACCTTTTGGATGATACCATAGTTGGATAAACAGTTGTTGTTGATTTTGCGGCAATGGGGCATACTGAGGTTGCGTATACTGATGCCGAGTATACTGTTGCTGCATCTGGGCGTACTGCGGTTGTGGCTGTGAAAAATGCAGTTGCTGCTAGACAAACTGTGGTTGCAGTTGAATAAATTGCGGTTGTAGCAATGATCTCTCTTCTGGCTGCTGCTCATCTCCCTTCATGAAATATGTGTCCATGGTCCTTTCCTGGAGCAATTCATATGCTCTGTAGTCTTTTTCTTCATGGCCAACTGATCGATAAAAGGTACAAAACAAATTCATTGGTTTCAACACAACGTTTTGGAGGTATATACATTCCTCAGATCGATGTCCTCTTGTAAGGAAAATTCGACACCATGGTAGTCCGTCTTGTCTTAGCGTATTAGGAGCTCTAGTATGTAAGTATTCACGGAAAACTAAAAATTATTCCTTATGATGCCCTTCTATGTGACATCGACTGCACCATACTTATTCACGTACTTATTTTCCCTTCTTGAATCTTGTAGCTTAATAGTAATATTCTCCAATTGTGATTGGATATGGTTCATGCCTACCCCTATTTCGCCAATTGGTGAGGCTTTCAACTTCATTGCAATTTCCAAATCCTCGGTCCATGTTGCAATATTTTGTTGCATTAATGGAATATGAATGTGCGGTACCAATGTTGCAATGAACCATTCCTTGTGTTGCACATCACTCATCCCGAAGCTGACCTTAGCCATCATTGTTTTGAATCGCTAATCAAAATCCCATACTGACTCATTCGAATATTGTTTTTTCTCCTTCAGTTCAGTAATATACTGTGACTCAGATTTCATATTTTTAAACTCTTCAATTGGGTCGGTCCGATCTATGCCAAGGTCTTCTGTTGATGCCCTATCAGTACTTCTACAAATTTCATGTACCAGTCCAATGCTCGACCTCAAAAGGTCGTCGCTAATTGTCCCTTATTGATTTCTTCAACTTGTACTTTCTTTACAATCCATATTGCTTGACACAGAAACCAATATTGTTCGGGATCCTCACTACCATTACCCTTGAACAAGAGTAGTTTACGTTGTCACCTTCCATATTAGGCATTCTTCCGGTATTCTTCGATCCGCTACTATTACTATTGTGTTGACACACATGAAAAACTTGTGATGAATTAATGTTTCTTCCTCCTGAACTTGGTGCAGTACGTAGGGGCGTAGGTACGTTGTTTCTTTGGGTTGATCCTTCCTCAGGATCGGGTGTAGCTTGGTCATTTCCTTCGTCGTTGTAGGGTCTCTTAGTCCCTTGCAGTATCCTCTCACACTTTCTTGTTCCATTTGCACCAGGACTCTCCTCAGTCCTCTTCCTCTTTTCTTACGGGAACCTCACCCCACTTTGCAGAAGGAAACACTCTTCCTCAACTTCCCTCACAGTCTCATCGTTTCTTCCATCCATATACCCCATGTCATTCCATCCAACCCTTATCTTCGCGGTACCCGCAACCTCCGCACACCAAATATTTACTCTTCGGATTTCATTTTTAGTATTCCTTTTTTGCATATGAGCATATTAATCCACAATTGTAGAGATAGTAGAATCCTTCAATCCTACCTCGAGGTCCCTGAATTTTTTTTATTTCTGCATCACTGTAGGATTTAATGGTGTCGACAACAAACTCAATGATATATCCTTCCACATTGCTATCGACCATCACTTTAACAGATATTAAAGCCTTGTTGTCGACCTTTTTGAACCACTGGATCAGTTTAGGGGTCCACTAATTAGGTTCACCTCTTTGGAAGTTCCTCTTCTGGAATGTAAGTTGCGCTAGCCACTCGTACAGAATTATTGTGAAATCCATGAATCAAATTTCATGAGTATCACAGTAAATATATCTTCCCAGACACAGTATTTACTTACCATCATTAACACTGAACACTAAAATAACACAACTTTAACAAAGGCATCCATATGCGTTAACCATGCAATCACCATAAGACTTCGCATCATTCAAATTTAGATAGGAAAATCATACATCACACCACAAAAGAATATAGAAATTTCATCATCAATCTTCGCCTTATATTATCTTCAAATATTACAAAACATTCGTGGGTCGAAAGCTTCAGACCAAAACATATTCATTTGCATATCACAAATAGATCACAATACATATGATGCCAACAATTACCAAAAGATCTTCGATTAAATCCCAGTTGATCTCTAGATCCTACTTTTAAGTTTATTTATAGGCTTACTCCTTTACAAAATGGTCCACATAAGTCGACTCTCTAACTAAATTGTACAAAAAATCTAACTACTTGCGACCAAGCTAACCATACTTGTCAGTAACTTCCTCTTTCACAGTGAACTTTGCCACTTGAGATATCTTCTTTGTCACACCTTGCGCACTTGATCCCCTTGCCAACAACACATCCTCATCCTATTTCCAGGTCTCACCCTACGTACACCCTCTCTTTCAATGCATTCGAGTTAAACCTTCTCTATGCCTTTGAGCTAACCTGACCTGCTGCATTCATTTTCTATGCATTCAAGCTAACCTTACCTGCTACATTCATTCTCTTCAGACTAGGAGGGATATATTTCCCTTACCTAGTACATTGGATTCTCTTCAGACTAGAGAGGCGGCATGCCCTAAAGACATAGGCCATGAAATTTTTTGGGGTTCGTCAAAATTTTCCTATCACTTTCTCTAGGTATTGAATATCTTTACCCAAGCTTTTATCGCAGTTTCTTTCTGTTGTGGTTTGAATTGAAACGTATGTTTGATTGTTTGATTTTTGATAAAATTGTAGATAAAATAGTGATATCCACAATGGTGAGGAATAATATTAGAGAATATGATTCCAAGTTCCTATTAAAGGAGAACCTTAGGAGGCTCATTGGAATGCAAGTCAACATCAAATCTACCCAAGTGTATTGTCTCTCTATGGCAAGCTGGGGGAGGATGATGGTGCACATCTATGAGCACTCTGAAAGAAGAAGGGGTCAATGCGGTGAATAGTGTGGCATGTGAGAGGATTTTGGTGAAGAGAGTGAAAATGAAGGTGAAATTTAAGAAAATCAATATGATTTCCTTAACAAGATTCATGTTACAATGCCCAAGATGCAGGATGGGAAAGAGAGGCTTCCATGTATTCCTCAAGTTGTTTTGGATGGCACTAAAATTGGAGTTGTTTTAATGAACTAAGATGCACTCAATTCCTCTGAACCTAAATGCAATCTCTCCATATCAACATTCTCAAGTTGGATAGAGTTGAATCCAGGCTTCCTTATAACTATGGATGACACATAGTTATAATTCTTTTTCTTCATTTGATTAGTATTTGTATTTTGGGTGTTTGAGTTGTCCTCCTCTTCGAGGGTACCATCCTTACTCTTTTTTGTATAAGCAGTGGAATTCTATGTGGAATTTATGATTGTGAGGATGGATTCTATTCTGATTAGAAAACGATGAATGGACGATTCACATATGAATTAAGATTTGGCTCTGATCCCTTTCATGGTAATTAATGAACTATATGATATCAAAGGATTCCTCAATACAAATACAACACAACTTGTTCTATTTGTTGATGATTGACTCTTCGAATCTCAATAATGAAGACAACACCCCTTGCAATTCTCATCCTGCATCTTGTTCACTAGAGCTTCACAATCGAAATCAAATCATAGTCCTTGGAAACGACAAACAATGAGTATGTCCCATCCATCGTGGTGTCTAGATATTTTTTGCCCCAAAATGGGGAGTGTGTGTGGATTTTCAATGGAGATAAGATCATCTCTGACAATGAATTCTAGAGCTACACTTTGATGGAAATATGGTTCTCTTGGAATTAATTAGTACTGGTTCATCGACTTTTCATAGGCTAATAAAACAGATGATGGACACATACATGGGATGAATGGACATGGCAAGGTTTCTTTTCTTGTTTGAAACAATAAACTATTTGGAGAGGAATTGAACCACAAATATCACATCCACTTGGGATCAAAGAATTCATTTCATTATAATTGAGATTCCTAATAACTTGTGGGAACTCTGTAAATACAAAAAGGATGAGAAACATTTTAAATAATCAATCACATAAGATTCTCCTATCAGAGGATACAATTTAAAATTAGAATAACATGAAATGCATTACATTAGTACACATAATGTGCTCTTCCAATAACCCTATGCCAAAAAATTGGGAAATTGTAATCCATTGCAACACCAAATTTTTCATATGTAAAAAATCAGGTTGATTGAATGCCTTGTGAGAGGCAATCACTGATAACACAAAGGTTTATCCTCAACCATTATTTTTAGAAGAGATATGATGACATATATCAACATATTAGTGTGCTTATAGCATATAAGGGGCGATTGCTACTAAAATATGTTCGGTGTCAAGATATTTTGTCAATTTACAAAAATCAAATTCTAAAAATGTGCCAACAAACATTGTTCCACTAATTAGGTAGATGGAGTGCTCCCCTCTATTTTTGGTCTACTCTTCCTGCATAGCATGGGTTTCAAAGGGATGAGTTCCTTTGCATTATGCAAATCCCAGAATATTTGGGCACAATAGATACCTCTAAGACCTAACACCTAAGCTAAAGGAAGGCCACCCTTTTGATCATTTAGGGGCATGTTTCTCTAAGCACTTCCAATTAAAAACAAAATATTGATAGATTAACTTCCTGTGTAATGAAGCAATTGAATCCTCCATTTCTGATTGTGAGGATAATCAGACAAGGCCAAAGGCTCAAGGCATTCCACCTTTACTACTATAAATTACTTTCACAGGTGACACATTCCCATGTTGATTGAACAAAATTCTAAGGATTTCCTTCTTCACTGACCGGTTACCCACAAATAGTTGGTATGGACTCTCAATATAGGAGTCATCAATTTTCTTTGTCTTGGATAACACTCTTGCTAGAAATATTACAATCATATCACGCCCACCCAAGTCCTTTATTTTCAAAATACAAAAAACACATGGAATTCAATATATAAGATGCATTTGAACTGTTAATTATGCAAACATATATGATTAAAAAAAAACAACAAAATCCAAAAACAAAACTACCATTTGCAAAGCCTTGCATCTTTTCAATGGCTAACTTAGCTTCTTTAACTGTGCTCAATGTGAAAAAATAAAATCCTCTGCTTATCCCAGTTTCATCATTACGAACAACTTGTGGCCAATACATTTATTAGAAATCAAATACTAAAAACACTTGCTCAGTGCCATGATTTGCAATTATCGCTATCTTCAATATATTCAATCCTACTGAAACCTAGATGTTCAACCACATAAATTAAATGAGATGTTTAGAACTGGGCATCTTCCATCAAAATTCATTTTTCAATCTTAATTAGAGGAAGAGGCCCTATACACCCTTTAAAGAAAAGAGTAAACAAAACAAACCTAAACCCATATATATATAT
>LPNX010587048.1:315505-430037 GCA_001517045.1 Pseudotsuga menziesii
CGACAAACTTACCGTGACGAATTCACCTAGGAAGACACAAAGTAATATTATATTATATTCAAGAGGGTACTATTCATCCGACTTACAATGGAGGTTATACCTCATGATTCTATGATGACCTTGAACACAATAGTGTTACATTCTTAATGGTTATACAATATCTAAAAAAATTTAGCATCATAACATCATAACCATAAGAAAATGATCCCTGAAAGAAAGAAAAATGTAGCAACACAAGAGACCACAAATATTTTCCTTGAGGAAACCACAAGGGAGAAAACCATGCAAAAATTCCTCATTATAGAATTCGACCAAGACAATGTAAAACCATAGAAACAAGAATAGTTGCTCATCTTCCACAATAGACTCTTTCTCTTTCTCTCTCCAATACAATACTTGAGTGTAAGATATTTGAGAATGAGAGAGAAGCCCCACCTATTTATATTGATTAGGTGAGTGCGTTAAAATAACTAACTAGGTTGGCTAGGTTCCCTAATTAGGTTTGACTTACCTTGGGAGACTCAAAATACATTTTATATATTACTTTTGTGGGTACTATTTCCTCGACTTACAACGAATGGATTACCTCATGAATTTTACATGATCAATTACATCAAGGAAATCTTCGAATGGAGAATACAACAAAAGTACAATAGAATATCTTCCAAAGTTACAATACTTTAACAAATAGTAACATCTCAAAGGAGGAATAAAACATCGCCTATGGGATACATCAGTAAAATAAATTTAGAATATTATTCAAAGTTACAATATTTCAACACTCCCCCTTAATGAGAAGGGTATTCTACAGACAACAACATCATCAACTATAAAAGCATGGAGATAGAGCATCTTCAACATCATCAAGGTGATACATATATACGTCATATGAATTTTTGAACAATCATCAGTAAATTGAATAGTTAATGGAACATCTTCAGTACTGGAACATCATCTTCTAGTGCACCAAGTCTTCATATTTGATCTTTTGCAGCACTCGATCACTTGATCCTTTGCAGCAGCACCTTGATATTCATCTTCTTGTAGCACTCGATCACTTGATCCTTTGCATCAACACTTTGATATTTCATCTTCTTGCAACACTCGATCACTTGATCCTTTGCACAAACACTTTGATCTTTCATCTTCTTGGAGCACTCGATCACTTGATCCTTTGTAGCAACACTTTGATATTTCATCTTCTTGAAGCACTCGATCACTTTATCCTTTGTAATACTTGATCACTTTATCCTTTGTGGCACTCGATCACTTGATCCTTTGTAGCACTCGATCACTCAATCCTTTGCAACACTCGATCACTCGATCCTTTTCAAAACTTGATCACTCGATACTTTGTTGCACTTGATCACTCGATCTTTTGCAGCACTCGATCATTCTATCAATAATTTCATTGTTTGCATATGTGCTTGATCTGTCGATCAATAACATCATCAGAAGCATCATAAAGGAAGAACACATGATCTCTTTGTGGGATGATCAATCACTATCACTTTTGGACATAAGTCCGAGGATGACGTAATCCTCATCAGCCTACTACCCCTTAACAAGGAGGTTCCACATCATTGACCAACTAGATCATCTACAAATGAATGTAGATCTCGTCCACAAATGTATGCATGAACATATCATCTACAAATGAATGTAGATGTCGTTTGAAAATGAATGCAGGACCACATCATCTACAAATGAATGTAGAACTCATCTACAAATGAATGAAGGACAACATCGTCCACAAATTAATGCAAGACTCATTGTATCCCATCCTTATCCTATTAGCGCTAGTACCACTCTCAATAGAAAATTGTTCTTGTATACAACACCATCCTACAAGGGAATGTAGGATCACTATCCAGAAGAGAGTACCGTCTGCAAATGAATGCAAATCTTGTCTGTAAATGAATGCATGACCATATTATCCACAAATAAATGCAGGACTCATCGTAGACCATCCTTAACCTATTAGCACTAGTACCACTCTTAAGGGCATTGTTATTGCCTATGAAACCATCCTTAAAGTGAATGTAGGATCACTCTCCAGAAGAGAGTATCGTTTGCATGACCATACTTAGTTGGTAAGGGCTAAGACCACTCTCATTAGTAACGTTTTCTTTTCTTCAATACCATCCTAAAGAGAGGATACTTTTTTCCACAAGTAAATGTTGGCCTCATCAGCATCTGCAGGCACACTTGGCCTTTTTCTATACTAGCACATCACTTCCATCTCATACACAATGATAGTCTCATCATCACTCCTCCTTTTTAGGGAAGGTCCATATCATCAACCTGCTCTCCCTTTTTAAGGAAGGTCCATATCATGATTGTTCCTCCTTGCGAGGAAATTCTGTAACATCATCATCATTGTTCCTCCTTATGAGGAAGGATCTATATCATCATCATTGTTCCTTCTTACGAGGAAGTATTTATATCATCATCATTGTGCCTCCCTAAGAGGAATGTCTTAAACATCATCATCATTGTTCCTCCCTACGAGGAAATTCTTTTTGGACTACACCAAGTTTGTCACAGAAGTATTCAAACTTTACTAGAGACATAGGTTCGGTCAATACATCGACAACTTGCTCATCAGTAATCACATACTGGAGTTTTATAGCTCTCTTCTATACCATATCACTTCTATAAAAATATTGGATTTCTATGTTCTTTGATTTATCATGGAACACAAGATTCTCTGTCATATTTATACAACCATGGTCATTACATAGAATCACTATGGTATTCGAATCCAGGTCATATAGACCTATCATCATATTCCAGAACAAGCTGCTATATGGCAGATCCCATACAATAACATCCACCTGAGGTGATCTTCCTTTCTTCGCCACTTCCTTCCCAATATGAATCTATATATCCACACAATCTGTAGTCATGATTTCTACCATATCATAGTCTAAAGTCTATCTTACCTTCAGGTAGCTTATCACATGCCTTGTAGCTATCATGTTAACATGTCTAGGTTTAACTAGATACCGACTCAAGGTGTTCACAACAAATCATATATCTTGCCTGGTATTTCTCAGATATATCAATGACCCAATAATATATTTGTACCGAGTCACATCCACTAACTCTAATTATTCATCAGATAACAACTTCAGGTTGGTATATCCACTAACTCTGATGATTCATCAGATAAAAACTTCAGGTTGGTATCCATGGGTGTGGCCATGGATTTACAATCCAACATATCAAATATTCTTAATATTTCCACAACATACTTTTCAAAGCTGCATTGCTTCACTATAGGATGAACATGTTTCAATTTACTCAGCTTCTTCATGAGATCATACCCGATCCCAAACATCCCGAGGTGCTATTTTTGTCCTCAACATTTCCTCTTTGCATTTACAATGAGTTCATCCTGTCAGGTCATCGACATATCCCAATCTTCCACATTTAACATTGAAGGTTGGAACCCACTTTACTCTTGATAAATCCTTAGTCCATTAGGAAGTTGTCCATCCTGTCATACCATGTTGAACTCATAGATCTTCTATAGTCACCCCCCCTAGAGTGGAGCATCATCCTCCCTATACATTTTGTACTCTATCTATCGAAACATTATGTGTTGGAGTGATAGGTATCATCCTCTAGTACTGATATTCTATGTATCCATCTCAGGTTACTAGATACCAAGTTCTTTTATCTTGAACTTTGTTGAAAAGTTCCTCTTGCACCCATCTGTGAGCTTGTTGTCTTCTATAGGTTTCCATCTTCAACCTTGTGGAAAAGGTTAAGGTATTCATTAATATAAGTGATATTCAATATCCTTATGTAACTAGATGTGCTTATCTATGGGTTCCTTCTGAGATCGTACAAATTATTTTCTTCACATGTGGTTCTGTGCTTGATATATACTTCTGCTTCACTAGAGAAGTGTGTCTGGTCAGTGGAGTATGTCATTCCATAATATAATCCCTCTTTCTAATACAAACCACGAACCTTCCTTTGTATAATTGATCTTGCATATTCACATGGAAGACACTACAGAATTCCCTTCAGGTCTCAGAACCATATCCTAGACATCATTCCCCATGATCATCTGGTACTCTTTGATCATAGATTTTTCCATGGCTAGAAGGGCCTATATCAATGATGTCACTCAATTGTTCCACATAACTAGATTGTATTTGAGGCCTATTACTTTAGTTGGAAGCATTATCATACTTTTCTTCATATTGAATTATCTCTCATGCCCAAGGTTGTCTTCATCTCTTGAGGTGGATCTACCGCTCTCTTATATTCTTCTAAATCTTTTTCTTCTGTCACGGTGTCTATGACCCTGAGAGCTTTAGGTTCATCTTTATGTATGTTTATTGGAGGGAATCTTGAACTGTCATCACTTTTCCTTCGGAACAAGCCTCATCCTTCATTTATTGTAGGCAGTTGTGTGTGATCTTTCCTACAAGTCAAATGCACCAATTGCATCGCTAGAAACATTTCATAAGACATATTCATAATGAAAAATTCTTATGCATAAATATATAATCATGCAACTGTTTTATCCAATACAACATTCATCCATATCCTGTATAGACACATAGAGCTTCCAGATGCCTTCCATATCTACCATAACATCATTGAGATCATGCACTAATACCAATATGCAAGCAAAGAGGTTTCATTCTAGATAAGTAACAATGGAGTTTTGTATAGAACCATAGGATACTTACCCATAACATTCATATTAGTAGTATATTGTTCATTAATGAAAAATTTCTATCATGCATAATACATTTCATGGATATGTACATAGCTACACAATGTCATATAAACAACTATATATATAGTAAAAAACAATCCAAATAGTTATCTTTTATTTGGTTGGTAGATTCCTTATTGATCCTTATGTCTTGAACCCTTCTACTGATTCTGGGAACCTGTGTACTGGTTCTGAGTGTCACTAATTTCATTATTTCTTATCAAAACACTGAAATAGATAAGAGTATGATCTTTTTCTTCACTAGTAGAATTCACATTCCTCATCACTTGAGGAATCTTCAGCCGTGTGAGAATGATGTCTTTATTTGACTTCTTCAAGTTGTTCTATGATTTGAGAAACCCTTTTGAAGTGGAACTGCATGGTCTCTGAGTTCTGTATCTTCAAATTCTTCAGTTGGTTCCTCAATATCATCTTTATGTTGATATTATTTCAGTTGTACAGGATGGTCATTGTACCAAACATATCCTTGGGAGTCTACAAGTATGATACATGTGAGATTCGATGGAGGTGGAAATAATCCTGTTTGCTTTGACTAAATCCTTCTTGTGCTTTTCCTTCATCTCCCTCTGGATATGAAAATTCTTCTTTGACATAGTTCTCGAGGTCATTCTTCTTTAGGTTTGAGAAGCACTCTATACTTCCATGCTTAGAGGTTATCAGCTTCTTAAAGCTTGGTACTATTATTCATCATGATAAAAATGAGAACCTTAAATGGAAATAGAGAGGATAGAACTTACCAATGATATTGCTTCAACTGGATGCTAGCTTGAAAGATTTTATGGAAGACTACTTCTAGTGGACCTAGGGTTTGACAGAGAAACCATAATTTTTCAACTTAGGTAAATTTCAAATATGGCTGGATAGAAATATGCAACTCCTCAAGGTGATCTGAGCAACATACTCGTTTTCCCAAAACTGTGAACAAAACTGCAAAATATATGATGCCCTAGTTTTCCCCTGGCACTAATGTTAGGTCAAAAATTGAAAATCCACAAAATGAGAAAATTATTCCATAGAAATATGTGCCCTCCTAGGGAAATTTTTATAGTCCTTCTTTTTCAACTAATTAGTGGATGGAAGTGCCAGGGATAGGAAGGCCTAGTTTTCTTCAATTTCTTCTACAAAATTGCCTTATATTGTTTCTTTTGTATCTACAAAATGCCTACTCCTTTGGGTTTGAAACATTGTAATGAGGTATCCTATTATGTCTTATTTCCAACCCCATAGGTTAGAGCAGAATTGATTTCACCAAGTGGGACTTATGCAAAGTTTCCCAAGGTGACATATTTCAGAACTGTTCAGAATAATGAACTTGTACGGACTGCCATGTGTCCCCGTTTCATATTCATGATCTGAAACATTTACCAGATAAACTAAATTCTATGCCCTATCTGAAACATCTTGCAAAATTTCATTTGGACCTCCCTATCCTGAGATATAGCAATTCTCCCTAGGTCACCTATTTAAGGTTGAATTCTGGGAGAGGATGGAACCCTAAGTTGGAGGAATCATATATCCTATATTTTTATCAAATATGAGGCTAAAAATTTGATAAAGGGTACAACAAGCCTTCATCTTCATCCTGTTAAAGTCTCATCTCCTAATCCTTCTCCAACCTCGATTTATAGTGAAATTCCCAACATGGCTAATTTTTGTCTTTTAGGGTTTTCAAGCATGCAACCCTAATCTTTAGTAGTTGTAGTTGTAGTAGAGTTTCGGATGCACAAAGACTTATTTTAGGGTAGCTCTAATACCATGTTAAGTTTTAATGTTTATATAAGATCGAATAACAGTTATCATCATAACATCATAACCATATGCAAAATGATGATTGAAAGACAGACAAGCACAACCACACAAAAAAAAACAAAGACTTATCCTAGGAAACCCTCATGGAGAAGAAAACCCAGAAAAACTTCCTCTATATAGATGTATCAAAAGTACAAAGAAAATACCCCCAAAAGTGCTCCTTCTCCCAACTGATATGCCTTTCTCTCTCATATGCGCTATACACAATTGAGTGTGTGTTCTAATGAGGAACACAAATCCTATATTTATACTCTTTCTGTCACTTGAATTTTATCCTAACAAGTCGGCCCCAACAAAATTTTTGGGACGAATTCACCTAGGAAGACACAAAACAATATTATATTATATTTAAGAGGGTACTATTGACCCAACTTACAATGGAGGTTATATCTCATGACTCTATGATGAAAAATAAAATAGTAACATTCCGATGGAGGAATAAAACATCTCCCATGGGTTACATTAGTAAAACACATTTAGAATATTATTCAAAGTTACAATATTTCAACAGGTGCTTCCCCCGAACCCCTGCCAAGGGGGATCCCAAAATAGTCGTTCCCCCCTGAACGACTATAGTGTGGGGGAAATCCCACACACCCCCCCATCAGGTGCTCGGATCCAAACATAATTGAAATAACATCTTCTAATCAGGAAGATCGGGCTCTACAACCAACAATATCCCACTTGGAGACTGATAAAAAAAACTCCTCTGCTGCTGCACTTGCTGGACTATGCTCTTGGACCTGGAAAATTTTCATCTTCACCTTCATGCTTGAAGGCCAACAAAAACCAAGCAGGAAATCAGTTTCTCTCAGGTTAGTACCTTTGTCAACATCTTTGCATGATTCTTTCTAGTATGTATCTTTTCCAAATTGAACAATTATTCTTCTAGAATAGATCTTATGAAATGATACTTGAGATATATATTTCTAGTCTTCGAATGGAAGGATGAGTTCTTTTAAATATGAATGGCACTCTGGATGTCACTATCCAACCATCTATTCTCCTTCTTCTTTCATAATTTATACATGAAACTTTGCAACCAAATCATATTTTTACTATCCTCTATAGTAGCAACATACTTTGTTTTTGTTGTTGAAAGTGAAACAACATTTTACAGTTTTGAAATCCAACTTAGTGTTGTTCCACCCACAGTAAAAACATAGCCTATGGTGACCCTCCTATATTGATCACCTACCATATATGTATCAACATATCCCTATAGAACAATGTCTGAACCTCTAAAACTTAACGGATGAGAAGTAGTACTTCTCAAATACTTGAGAATCCACTATACTTCCCTCCAATTCCCTTTACTTTCTCACTAATCCCATTGCATGTGCAATATCTGGTCTTGTGCACACCATGGAATACATTAAGCTTCCAGTTGTTGATGAATAGGGAACCTTGGACATGTATTCTATCTCCTTCAGTGTCTTTGGACACATCTCCTTCCTTAGTTTGAAATGGATGGCCAAAGGTGTACTAATTGGTTTTCCATTTTGCATTCTAAACCTCTTCAACACCTTTTCTATGTATTCACCTTGAGATAATTTCAATTTGTAATTTTTCCCATCTCTTGTTATTCTCATACCAAGGATTTTCTTTGCAACACCCAAATTCTTCATCGCAAATCATTTAGCTAGTTTCCTTTTGAGCACATTTATATCTTCCATGTTAGACCCTAAAAAAACAATGTCGTCCACATACAATAACAAGATAATATATACTCCATCATCTATCCTCTTGAAATAAACATAGTGGTTAGAATGGCATCTACTATAACCATTTTCTGCCATAGACTTATTAGATTTTAAATACCACTTCCTTGGGTCTTGCTTTAGGCCATACAATCACTTCTGCAACCTACAAACCAATTTCTCCTTCCTTTTGACCTCATAACCATGTGGTTGTTGCATATAAATCTCTTCGTCTAAATCTACATGTAGAAAGGTTGTTTTTACATCTAATTGTTCAAGATGCAAATATTCTACCATCACTAGAATGAGAATAGTCCTAATTGAAGTCATTTTAACAACAGGAGAAAATATTTCATCAAAATCTATACATTTATTTTGTGCAAACCCCTTTATCACAATTCTATCCTTATACCACTTCTTGCCTCCATCTTCCTTCAACTTGTAAACCCATTTATTCTACAATGCTCTTTTTTCTGCTAGAAACTCAACCAAATATCAAGTTTGGTTTCTTACCAATGAGTCCATCTCCTCATTCATGCCTTGTTCCCACTTCTTTCTAGTTTCTACCTGCATTGCCTCTTCATAACATTCCAGTTCACCATAATTAGTCATCAATAAATATTACATTGAAGGAGAGAATAATTCATGGGGTTTACTTAACCTAGTATATCTTCTTACATTTGCAAGAGTTTGGGGTACCTGTTGCTACTCTTGATTTTTTGGTACGTTTGGAACTTAATTTTCCTTGATTTCACCAGGAATTGTGTACTCCGTGTTTTCATTTTCCTCTTTCTTTCCCTGCAATTGATATTTGCACATAACCTTTTCAATGGATACTATATCTACAGGCCAAATGATTTTGTGAATTTCATAATCTGATAAGAGATAAACAAAATCATAAACCCCGTATCCAATAAAGTTACATTTCTTTGATCTATCCTCAATCTTTGTTCTATTTTCTTTATCAATATGGTCAAATGCTTCACAACCAAAAGTTATCAGAAATTAGTAGTTTACATTTTTACCTGTCCATTCCCCCTCTATAATCCCACCAGCCAAAGTGCTTGAAGGCCCTCTATTTATTAAGTAAACATTAGTATTTACAACATGATCCCAAAAATGTAAGGGGAACCTTGCATGCAATCTCATACACCTTGCACGCTCCATGATCATTCTATTCATTCTTTCTGACACCCGATTTTCTTGTGGTTTTCCTAGGACTCTCTTCTCTCTATGGATCCCATGGCATGAACAGTAACTATCAAACTTCTTGCTAAAATATTCACTTCCATTATCATATCTGGGACATTTCAACATTTTCCATGTCTCATTCTCAACCAAATATTTCCACTTATTAAAAGTAGAAAACACATCATATTTATGTCTAATGCAATAAACCCAAGTAACATAATAACAAGAGAAACCAAGAGATTGTACCTGAGCCGACCCCCATACATATGTATGCACAAGCTCTAAATTCTCACTCCATTTGTTTTCCAACCCTGAGAAATATAACTATCTTACATTTTCCATAAACACAGTTCTCAGAGAATTCCAAACTTACATGCTTCATATCTTGAAGCAATTTCCTTGAATGGAGAATCTACATGCCCATCTCACTCATGTGGCCAAGCCTATAATGCCACAACGTTGCACCTATTTTTATGGAAGATGTATAGATAAAATAGTCAGCATTTTGAGGACATATATACAATGTACCTATCCTATCTCCTTTTCCTATTACCAGTGCTGCTTTAGTGATCTTCCACCATGTTTTTTCAAATGTAGATAAACAACCACTATCTCCCAACTTCCCTATTGAGATCAGATTTATTTTCATAGAAGGAATATTACTTACATCGTTTAGTAGCCATTCATTTCCATTATTTAACTTAATTTGTACCTTACCCCTTCCGACAATTTTATGTGGTTCATCATCCCTCAATAAAACATGTCCAAAATCACCTAGAACATAATCATGAAAGAATTTCCTATGGAGTGTATCACGGCATGAAGCCCCCGAATCTACTACCCAATAATCACTAGTATGATCTAATGAAAGAATCAAGGCATATTGTAACCAATCACCTGCTACATTTTCTTCCTGAGTAGTATCCTATTGCTTGTCTTCTTTCTTCTTTGGATCTCTACAGTCTTTCTTTAGATGTCCCCACTTACTACACTTCCAACAGTCTATCTTTCCTAGTTTGGACTTGGATTTTGCCATTATAGACTTGTTGTGATTACATGGGATCATTCCTCTCTCCATTTGTCTTCCCTTTCTCTCCATGGTCAACGCATTACTTGATGTCTCACCTATGTTTTTCTTCACATTTCCTCGCTAAGAATAAACCAACAACATCATCAAATTTAACAGTGTTTGAACCAAGGACAGAGTTACTTACAGCCATGACCAATCCATTTCAACTTTTTGGCGATAAGCACTATATCAGAAGATACCTAACCTCATCATCTATTAAAGAAATATAACTACGTAGTATATTCTATTTTTTATTATTATTTTTCCTTTTAGAGATGGTCTTCCTCCTATTAGGGATTCCATTGATGTATTTGGTGTTGTAAATCCTTGAGGGAAAACCTTTGTTGTAATTTGGGTTAGTAGTACCCACAAAATTAATATTAAAATGTATTTTTGAGTCTTCCAAGGAAATTTGGCCTTGACAACAAGGAGAATTAGGATGATTTTGGTTATTAGGCCTCTCAGCTGTTTAGTATAAATAGGAGAGGCGCTTCCCTTATTTGGACAAGTAGAACACTCAAGCAGTTACGCTAGATAGATAAGAGACAATCCATCCAGAGGAGAGGAAGCAGTCTAGTCTTATTCTTTGGGTATGACATTGTACTCTGTTGAAGTCTATATAGAGGAAGTTTTGTTGGGTTTTGTCAAAACCCCAAAATTTCAAAAAAATTTAAAACTTTTAAAATAACAAATAATCACATTAAAAATAGTTATTAACTGAATGATTAGTTCATGCTATATAATCTATCACTGAATTAGTTATTTCAATACTCTGTGTTATGTAAAAGTATTCTTTGCAGCTACTGATTACTTTTCTGTTTGCAACAAAAGGTGATTTGTCATAGAGGGCTGGGCTTACTTAGCTTTTGAGCTAACGCAGCCGTTTTCTTTTATTACAGATAAACAGGTAAGAAGTATGGTTCGATGCTAACAATTCTTTACAGTTCATATTTCTGCATATAATTTGCTTAGTAAAAGTTTATATATGCTAGACAGAGAAGTCATACTTCCCAAGGTAAAATCTTGCTTTTTCTGCTATAAATTTTCTTTGGAATTTAATGCTAAAGAAATGCATTTTCATAAACACATAGTAGAAGACTATACCATGCAAGGTCATAAGATTTAGTGGATTCACATGTACGAACAACTTAACTGTCTTCTCCTGAAAATATAAGTACAAGAACTTATATACAATTTCTTTACCTAACAGCTTATCATAGAAGAAGATCATAGCTTCATAGTTTAATTAAAGAATGTTTATGACTATTACCAGGATGAGTTATCGCTATTCATAAACATCTACTTTATTTAGTTAAGACAACTAAAAAAATTCAAAAGATATATAAACTTAAAGAAACACCATTTGTTTGTATATATTTTCATACATCAAGGAGTAGATAGGTTTATTATCTTCTTTTGAAAACCTTCTAGTGGCCATCATGGTTGTAATCTATGACAGCTAAACACTATCATAAACTATTACCTTATTACCCTTTTAAACACATACCAAACCTTAGGCTTGAGTGCACTATGCTATGGTATAAACCATATAACTCTATGATCATAACAATGGTCTAACTACAACAATACGTAGCTTGGAAAATATTTAGCAAAACATAAAATACTATGATCATAACGATGGACTTAAACTTCAAACAATACATAACATGGAATATATATTAAACAATACATAATATGGAATATATATTAAACAATACATATTAAACAATATGTATATACCATATAAATCCTTATGTAGCATGCAGTCTATATATATATTAGACTTAATAATTTCAACAATCCATATGCTATACATTATGTATATGCATCGTGCTAATAACTAACATATAAAACAATACGATTGTAACATTAGAATAAAGCTCAAACCTACGTAGCATGGAAATGCATAAACTCTATGCTAATGATGCGTTATGGCAAACAATGATGTAGGTATATACCAAGGTGTAAGGCTTCCATAAGAACATTCCAACGATGATTTTGGTTGATTAAAATCATAGGCCGTGGACTTTGGAGTGAAACAATACTTATGGCAATTATTAAAACATTACGTGGACGCATATCAACCTTTCCTTGGCATTATAAATGGTTGAAAGAACCCTAGCTCTTCGTTCCTCTTCGCCCTTGGGCCCTTTGGCCGCTCTGCATCTTATTTGGACCACCTCTGCCATTGTGTTGATCTCCACCGCATCCCTTGGTGTCTCGGCTCTTCGCGAGCTCTGCCACTGGAACGTGAGGGTTATTAAGTTATAAAATTGCTTGATGCTATATTAAAGCTTCGCCGTTGCTGGTTGCTTGGTTCCATACAAATCCTGCTCCTCTAGTATTGCGAGAGGGTTTTATACCTTCTGATTAACATGGCCATTGCTATCTGCAGGTTGTAAGTTTAAAAGGTGGAGAGGAAAAGTTGCAGCTGTAGGGTTTATACTTCTTTGGTGAAATCGTTGTGGGGCTTCTTTCATACTCCTGGAAGTTGCATGAGTTAGCACCATTATCTTGGCTATCGAATGGTACCTCTTACAGGAACTGATCACGGCTTCGCTGAGAGGGACATCATCTGTACAGGTAACCGCTTATTGTTTTATTGTTTTTAAGTACAATAAATGTATATTATCCAAATCTCTTTTATATAAAAAGCTAACAGCCAAAATGCTATCGTGTTCTTGACAGGTGAACCTGCTATTCCTCTTCGCTCGCACGAGAACAAGGGTTATGGCTTCCAAGACCACGGTAAGCCTTGGTTCTTCCACGGCTCATCATCTTTGTCTGCAACCTTTACAAGATTTTGCTGGTTTGATCGTTGCAGCTCTGGTTGACCTTTACGGTTGTTGGGTTAATTGTTTTTACAGTTTTAATACTATGGGTAAAAACCCTAGCTCTTAAAAATAGCCATTCGGCTACGGCCGTGAATGTAAACCCTGTTTTGAAGTTAATGTTTGGTTTTTAAAACCCTTACAGGCTATAAGCCTTGCATTACTATTTCCAGTAAATTATACATGCTACATGCCTTTATATAAATATATTTCTGTACAGCTATGGTTAATAAATAAAACAAGTTGCAGGGGTTCTGCTGTTTAAAAGTAAAAGGGGTTAGGGTTTTTACCCCTCGTTTATAAGAAATATTTGAAACTGTTTCTCTCTCTTTTGTATCTGTCCTTAAAGTAGTATTGGAAGGATTGAGTAAAGAATACTTGCAGTGTTTTGTTTATTAACCCAGCCGTAAGGAAATTATTAATAATTTTTCCTTTTATTAGATAATTTCTTATTAATAATTTTTCCTTTTATTAGATAATTTCTTTGTTAATGAGACATTGGTCTCATTAGGTTATTAATTTACCCTCGGTGGTATAAATGCATTACCTCTTGTTTTAAATCTAAATAATAAATAAGCTTCAAGCTTAAACAGCCTTAAAAGTAACCCTAAAGAGTCATTGTCTTATTTTTATAAATATTATTTATTTTACAATAAAATATATGTTTAGGGTTTTAATCTTATTATATAGTTTTTAAATAGTTTCGTCTCCTGTTTGGATATGATATAGTAATAATATTATTCTTTGATATATATAAGTAAAAATCATTACCCTAATGACTAAGCTCATTATATGAGCAAACCTGTTACTTACCTTTGATTTTAAAAACATCTGAGTTATTTAAATAAATGAAATTGTTGTATAGAGTTGTTGTCAGATTAAAATACATGAATTAATCTATGGATTGCTTATAATGTAATACCTTGTTAAAAAGTAGGGTTTGTTTTTAATTTCAAATCTCTGTATATAAATAAATAGTGTTTTACTTTTCTGATTATGATGGATAATGTATATTGTATAACCGTGTTATTACAATAATAATTACTAACAATAGAATTAGTAATCTTACTCTTAGTTGACTTATTAGATTCTCTATTTGTTTAACTTAATTGTTTTTATATTTTAAAAATCATTATTTTAATGCTCATCTATTGTAATCTTTTAATTAACACTAACATCTTTTAATAACATTTATTTACTTTATGAAAACATATTAAAAGATTAGTTTATAAATATTTTATTATTTATATTCTCTGTATTAATATACTAGGTTTCTATATGTATATTATTATACTACTTGTATAACATCAATTAACTAAATAACAGATACGTGCTTATGCTCTTCTGTCAGTAATGTTTTCATTTTAACTCTATAAAACTGAATTCCTTTCAAGATAGAAGAACAATCATAATTTAACTACAAAAATACTTGGACTATCTTTCATTTTCTTTTACTGCTAGTATTTTTCATAAAACAAGGTTACAGTACTAAATATTTTTAAGCTGTAGAAAGATAGCTAATGAATTAAACAGAAAGACATTTGTGTTAGCTGCAAGTAAAATAGGGAACTCAGTTCAGAAGATTACTACTTCTCAACACTGAGACACTGCGCTAGAGTACGGTCTGGTGATACCAGATGTGGAAAAACACAGTGAATACTAACAGGTTTAATTACTGGTATTCTGAAGTACTTAACTTTACTGAACTAACTATTTACTCAGACATATAAATAATCATAACATTCATCCATTTATACTCAGAAAAACATAAAGAAATGAATGAAGAACCTGTTTAATGCTGTGGACAACAACAGCAATGGGAGGCCGTTCCTCCCTACCAATTCCTGGAAAGCACTCAAACAGCGACTTCTCAGGACCCCCGAGCTTGCTCTGGTCTCCCTGGCTGGAACTAGGTGCAGCAAATCAGATACAGTCTTCAACTCAGTATCAATTTAGAACTATCAGTCAGTTCTTCCAGCCCAAATAGCTGTAATCAGAATCAAGTTACTGCAGCAATCCACTCCAAACACTTCCTTACTGTTTTCCCTCTTTCCTCAATGAAATTCCTAAATAACATTCACCTGAATGAATTCTCTCTGGAATAATAAATCTGAGTAGCCTGAGCTCTCTTCATTGAGTACTTTTTAAAGATTGCCTAGGTCTTAGTTGGGTTAACTGTCATTTAATGAGCCACCTGCTCACATTCCACTTTCTTGGGGAATCATGACCCCAATTATAGGGAAGTTGCCACCTGCAACTTAGGAAGTGTTTGAGGATGCTGCCATTTGTCTTTTGCCTTTCCACCTAGTTCCATCCACCAGTTTGACCAGTAACCTCTTTTAACAGCTCTCCCATGCTGTTGTCTCCATAATTTATTTATTATTAATAAAATATTCTGAATTACACTCCATAACTGTTGACTCTGCTGAGTCATCAATCCCTACTTAGGATTAAGTTTAACATAATGTCTCAGAAATATAATAAACAATTACATAATTTTACAAAAATTGGGGTATGTGACAGGTTTTCTTCCCCATGAGGGTTTCCTAGGATAAATCTTTGTGTTCTCTTTTACTTTGTTGTGCTTGTTATTTTTTCATAGATCCTTTTGTTTTGATATAAGAACTTTTAAAATCTTAACATCGTATCATAGATAACCTGAAAGAAGACATTGTGCAACAACTTATAGTGCAATCTGACAAGCTATGGTTTACTATTCCGGATACCTCCCTCCACATATCAGCTGAAAAGAAAGGTACATTCAACTCACCCTAGGAGGGCACATATTTTTTTTGAAGCAATTTTTGATTCCGATTATTTTCACTTTTGACCTACCACTATTTCCAGGAGAAACTAGGGCAACAAAATTTTCAAGGTTCCATCCTTATATTCTAGAAAATCAAGATACAATCTAGCTCGCCTTAGGGAAGTGCATATTTTCCTCCAATCTGCTCAACAAGTGATCCTAGTTGGAAAATTAGGGTTTTACAGTCAAATCCTAAGTCACCCTAAAGCAGATTCCAAAAAGAGTCCTCATATTGGTAACTTCTATCCCCTATATTTCCATTTTAAGTTCTCATTCATTAAAGATGAAAAATGACAAAAAACTTGATGAAAAGTTTGAGGGAGCAAATAACTTCAGATCATGGAAGTAAAATATGATGCTCATCCTTGAGGAACAGGCCTAGATGGTTTTATCAAAGAAGAGGTCAAGGAACCAGACAAACAAGAGGCAAAGGAAAAACTAAAAAAGGATATGATCAAAGTAAAGAGGATCATAGCTAATTCTATCAATGATCAATTGATCTCCCAGCTATGTTCAAAGAATACACCAAAATAAATGTTTGATGCGCTAACTAGTATGTTTGAAGGTAAGAACATCAACATAAGAATGACCTTGAGGAACTAAGTCAATGGTGTGAAGATACATAAGACAAGTACCATACAATAATATTTCTCAAGAGTATCTTAGATCAAAGAAAAGTTAGAAGCCATTGGTGATATCATTGATGAAAAAGAAGTAGTGATGACCACCCTGAATAGTCTCCCTAGAGAATGGGATTCCTTCATTAGAGGAATATGTGCTAGAAGACAGTTAACTAAGTTCAGCTAGCTATGGGAAGAATTTGTACAATAGGAAGGAAGGATAGCAATATGAGAAGAGAATATAAATGATAATGAATATCAAGATCTTGCTACACACACCAATAATGGAAGAATCAAAAGGAAGAGTAAAGGTTCTTCTCCCATAAGATCACCAGACTTCAATAAGAATAAGAAACCTAGAAGGGATTATTCATCCTTTGAATGTTATTCATGTCATAAGATGGGACACATTGCCATACATTGTCCTCTTAAGAAATATCAATTCAAGAAGAATAACCGAAAGTACCATGTCCATGCAGCTGAAGAAAATGAATCAGTGGAAAGTAAAAGACCGCAGAAAATGAAGACTTTAGTGAAGAGTATGTACTAATTTCATCTCTCACAGGTTCAATCACTCATGGAAGTGACACTTGGCTCATAGACTGTAGTGCTTCCAAACATATGACATGACATAAGGATTCACTCTATTTTCTTACCCAAATATACTATTCACATAAGGTACAACTTAGAGATGATTATCAATACCCCATCAAAGGAATGGGAGAATCCTCTTACAAATAAAGAACTAGAAAGTTCATGAAGATGAAAGAAGTCTTATATGTTCGAGGTTTAAAAAATAATATTCTTTCCATCTCAAGTCTAGATAAGAAAGGGTTTAGAGTTTCCTTTGTATATGGTGAAGTTCTTATGTTGCCAAAAGGGAAAACAATAGATGATGCTACTGTAATTGGTTTCGAAGAAGGAGGACTCCACAAATTGAAAGGACACACATATTTAGCCCTTACAGCTAGCACCATCAGTCCATGTGAATTATGGCATAGAATAATTTCTCATATAAACTTTAAAGCATTTCCAATTGTGAGCAAGGTTGTCACAGGTCTACAAGAGATCCAGATTGATCATGGAGTATGTAAAGGATGTGCTTAAGGAAATAACACCAAGAATCCATTCCTAACAAGTAACAACAAAGAAAAAGGGATCTTTGACATTGTACACTCAGATGTGTGCGGACTGATGTGAGACACTTCCTTAAGTGGGTATGTATATTATGTCTCCTTTATTGATGATTACTCTCATAAGACTTGGATGTAATTCTTAAAATGAAAAGATAGTATTTGGAAAACTCAAGGAATTTAAGGCTCTTGTGGAAAATCTATTTAAAAATAAGATCAAGACCTTACAATCAGATAATGGAGGAGAATTCACTTCAAATTAATTCAAGGACTTCTGTAAGGAAGTTTGGATTAAGAGGGATCTTACCACACCCTATAATCCAAAAAAAAATGGAGTAGTAGAAAGAAAGAATAGATCCTTCATGGAAGAAGTCAGAGAAATGATCCATGATCAAGATCTACCTATGCCCTTATGGGAAGAAGCATCAAAAACAACACTCTATGTCCAGAATAGAATATCTCACAGTTCTCTTGGAAACAAAACCTCGAAAGGAATGTTCACTGGTGAAAATACCGAAGTGATCCACCTAAAGATATTTGGTTGTCCCATATACTTACATGTTCAAAGAAGAAAAGATCAAAATTAGACCTTTCAGGAAAGAAGGGAATATTTGTTGGCTATAGTCAGCAGTCAAAATATTATAGAATCTATATTCCAGGATTCCACCAGATCAAGATCAGTAGAGATGTTACATTTGATGAAGATAAAACCTTCACCAAATCCATAAAGATATTTGCAGATGAAGATCATGAAAAAGAGGAGGAGGATCCTAGAACCATAGAAGGTACCAGACCACTAGTTAGAGATATTGAAGAAGATCCTATACAAGAATATCATGACCTGGAAGAATCTCAAGGACTCATGGAAACACCCCAGAAGATGATCTCAAAAAAGGAAGACCAACTTGGGCTCATGATGTAATCAAAGAAGAAAAAAGATATGGTGCACCAAAAGGAAGAAAAAGACAAAGAATCTATTCAAACTATGTGGAATTAATGAGAAACCTTGTTGATGAAGAAACCCCATGTTTTGAAGAAGCTTCGAAGAAGAAGGAATGGAGGTAGGCCATGATCGAGGAATACCAATCAATAATAAAGAATGATGTTTGGGATGTGGTGCAACGAGTAAGGGACAAGTTAGTAGTTTCTTCAAATTGGATTTTCAAGACAAAGCATTCAGTAGATGGCAGTATTGAAAATTTTAAAGCAATATTTTCACACAAGGTTTTTCACAAAAGGAAGGAGTTTATTATGAAGAAACGTTTGCACCAATAGAAAAATATACTTCTATCAGATCTGTCCTTTCCTTGACATCCAATATGAAATGGAAGCTACATCAAATGGATGTAAGAACAGCTTTCCTAAATGGAGTCAAAGAAGAATAAGTATATATTGAACAATCACCAGGATTTGAAACCCACGACAAGGAATCACATGTATCCATATTAAAGAAATATCTATATGGGTTAAAACAAGCACCCAGAGCATGGTATGGAAAAATTGATGGATTCCTAATAAATTTGGGATTTACCAAAGTAAAGTTGATTCCAACCTTTACTATAAGGTTGAGAATGATGGGATCATGATATTACTATTGTATGTAGATGACATATTTTTGACAGGAAAGGAGAATCTCATCAGTGAATGTAAGAAGAAACTTGCATCATAGTTTGAGATGAAAGGCCTTGGCACAATGCACTATTTCCTAGGTCTTGAAGCATGGCAGTTTCCTGATGAGATTTTCCTAAACTAAGAAAAACACACAGTATATAATTTGAAGAGATTTGGGATGTTATATTTCAAATCAATTAACACTCCGACGGTGACCAACCTAAAGGTACTGAATGACGACTCTTTAGAAAGAGTAGATGTCACATTATATAGTTATATTCTTGGCTAACTAATGTATTTGAAAAATACAAGACCAAATATATGTTTTTCTTTAAACAAATTGAGTCAATATATGGTGGAGCCTAGGCATGTCCATCTAGTTGCAGGAAAACATGTAATGAGGTATCTAAAGGGTACATTGGATTGTGGCCTAAGATATACATCCGAATGTGAGTTTAGATTGTGTTATACTGATTTGGATTAGGCAAGAAGTGTTGAAGATAGAAATAACACTTTGGGATGTTGTTTTAGTTTGGGATCAGGTGTGATCTCATGGCTTAGAATAGATAAAACAAGTGTTTCCCTCATTACAACCGAGGCTAAGTACATTGTAGCATGCTCATCCTATAAGGAAGTAGTAGGGATTTACAAACTATTGGCGGGATTGTTCGATACCTAGATGGATGCAAATGATATTTATTGTGACAGCCAGAGTTCCATCAAGTTAACAGAGAACCCATTGTTTCATCATAAGTCAAAGAATATAGAGATAAACTATCATTACATCTGAGATATGGTACAGAGAGGAGTTGGGAAGCTCCAATATGTTCCTACAAATGAACAAGTTACTGATTTGCTCACTAAGCCTCTGTCTCATGTAAAGTTTGAACACTTTCGAGACAAGCTTGGTGTAGTCCAAAAGGACCTCCCTGGAAAGAGGGAGTGACGATGAGATTATTATTGAGGATGATATGGAAGTGATGCGCCTGTACATAAAATTATAGTTTATTTTATTAGTGTTCCTACAGATGTTGATGTGGTTTGACATTCACTTGCGGACAATAGTATTCTCCTTGAGGATGGTCTTGCATAAAACAACACTCTCTTATTGAGATTGGTCCTATATCTTACCGGCCGAGGATGGTCCCACAGATGATATTACTCTCTTTTAGAGAGTGACCCTATATTCACTTGTAGGATGGTCTTGCAAAAAAGAACACTCTCTTGTTGAGAGTGGTCCTAGCTCTTAGCAACTTAGAATGGTCCCGCAGATGATAATACTCTCTTCTGAAGAGTGATCCTGCATTCACTTGTAGGATGGTTTTGCAGACAAGAAAACATTCTTGTTGAGAGTGGTCCTAGCTCTTACCAACTGAGGATGGTCCTGTAGACAATAGTACTCTCTTCTAGAGAGTGATTCTGTATTCATTTGTAGGATGGTCCTATGAAAAAGAACACTCTCTTTTTGAGAGTGGTCCTAGCACTTACCAATTGAGGATGGTCCTACAAAATATAATACTCTCATATGTTGAGTGGTCCTACATTTAGTTGCGGACAAAATATGCATTCAGTTGTAGATGACATTATCCTCTTTGAGGATGGTCCTGCAAACAAGAACACTCTATTTTTGAGAGTGGTCCTAGAACTTACTGCCTGAGGATGGTCCTATGGATGAAATTACTCTCATATGTTGAGTGGTCCTATAGTTGTAGACAAGATTTTCATTTAGTTGTAGACGACATTATCCTCCTAAGGATGGTCTTGCGGAAAATAAAACTCTCTTGTTGAGAGTATTCCTAGCACTTACCATCTAGGGATGGTCCTATAGACGACAATACTCTCTTATGGAGAGTGGTCCTGTATTCACTTGTGGACAAGTTTGTGCATTCGGTACTAGAGATGATTCTAGAGATGATGCTCGAGATGATGTTGATCCTCGAAGAGATGATGCTCAAGATGATGCCAGAGATGATGATGCTTGAGATGATTCCAGAGATGTCGCTCAAGATGATGCCATAGATGATGCCAAAGATGATGCCATAGATGATGATGCTCGATATAATTCTAGAGATGATGCTCGAGATGATACCAAATATTATGTTGATGCTCGATATAAGGCTCGAGATGATGCTAGAGAGGATGATGCTCGAGATAATACCAAATGATAGAGATTTCCATGATGATGATGTTCCACATATGATGATGATGTTCCACATATGATGATGATGTTTATGTAATTGTGAAAAATTCCTATGACATATAGATTCACCAGTCACTTGTACAAACATGATATTGTATTATATAATACCTTCCTTGTTAAGAGGGAGTGTTAAAAAATGTAACTGCAGAATATATTCTATTTTTTATTATTATCATTATTATCACTTTTGAAGATGTTTTTCATCTATTTAGGGATGTCGTTGATGTATTTAGTCATGTAAATCCTTGATGGAAAACCTCCGTTATAATTCGGGTCAGTAGTACCCACAAAAGTATTATTAAAATGAATTTTTGAGTCTTCCAAGGCAAGTTGGAATCGGAATTAAGGAGAAGTCATCCCAGATGGGTTATTATGCCTCTCAGTTGATTAATATAAATAGGAGAGGTGCTTCCTTCATTTGGACAAGTAGAACACTCAAGCAGTTGTGTTAGAGAGAGAAAAGATAGTCCATCTGGAGGAGAGGAAGTAGTCTAGTCTTATTCTTTGGGTCTTACACTGTACTCGGTTGAAGTCTATATAAAGGAAGTTTTGTTGGGTTTTATTCCCCATGAGGGTTTCCCAGGATAAATATTTGTGTTCTCTTGTTTCTTGCTGTGCTTGCTATTCTTTCAGAGATACTTTTGTTTCGGTATAGAAACTTTTAAAATCTTAACATCATCAAAGTTCACTTTTACAGAACTTAGTTGACCAGTAATCGTATTAAATTCATTTAAATGATCATGAACAGATCCACCTTCTGTTATCTTCATATTAAATAAATGCTTCATTAAAAATACCTTGTTGGAAGCTGAGGGTTTTTCATAGAGCTTATCCAATTCTATCATCACACCCTCCATTGTCTTGTCTTTCTAAATATTAAAGGCCACTGACGAAGCCAGGAATAGTCTTATTGTTCCTAGTTCCTTTCTCTCAATAACCTCCCATTATTTGGCCTTCATAGTCACTAAAATTTTTGTTTTTCTACCCAACGGTAGTTATAGATTCTTCTGGTATAGATAGTCCTCCATTTTCATCTCCCATAAATGGTAGTTTCGTCTATTAAATTTCTTGACCCTAAAATTTCCTTCTTCTTCCATTGCTCCCAATTAAATCATGAACCCTTCTTTCCTACGAGTGTACCATCAAAATAAGCCTTTTGGATATGATACCAATTGTTATAAAAAAAGGATCAAAGAGAAATAAACAATAAACAATAAACAATAAACAAGATGCAAAATATTAAAACACATTACAAGAGAGACACATATATAAATTGGTTCACCCAATATGGGATACGTCCACACAAAAATTTCTAGTCCTTTATTTTATTTAGTCTAGCAAAACATGTAATGCCCCATACCCCATAATGTGGATAATTTAAAACTTTTGCATGTAGAACCCTTATTCTCCTTTCTAACACTGAGTATGGGAATTAACACACTCTTCAACATTCATATTCAGGATTATAAACCATTGTAACAGTTGTTCTTCCCTTCAAAGATCCCTTCTGCAACTGAAAACAACTTTTTCGCACTGGACCTATCCTTTCCACCTTCCTCCTTCCACCCAGCAGAACTTGGAATGTGGAACACAAAACAAGATGGAAACATCAACCTTCCTCCCTTCTACCTTTCTGCCTTTCCGCCTTCCTCCCAGAACTCAGAAATCAGAGAACCAACATTCGACGAAAATATTTGACCACGTTTCTGCCTTCTTCCTTTACTCCTTCTACCTTTCCACCTTACACTCGGAACTCAGAAATCGAAAAACCAATGTTCAACAGAATACTTTGACCACCTTTCTACCTTCCACCCGGAACTCAAAAATCAGAAAACTTAACTTTCGACCTTATCCTTCTCTGCACTTCTGACTTCTACTTTCTACACTTTGACTTCGAAAATCAGAAAGTTAAATTTTCCTTAGAACTTTTATACTTTCTCCCTCCAACTTCTATAGGAGGATCCCAAAGTGTGAAAACCAACATTTTGCCTTGTCTTTTCTCCTATTTCCCGCTCTCTCCCTTCCGCCTACCGCAAGCGGATCCCAAAGTGAGGAAAAAACACTTTCTGCTCCGTTCAACTCTTTGATCCAATTTTTGACTTCTATTTTCCTCAAGCAGATTCCAAAGGGTGAAAACCCTAATTCAGATGCATTATGACTCTTTTACTAGGATTCTATCCTCCAAGGACTTAGAAAAAAATTCATAAAACATGCAAGGAAAATATAGATGCAAATGCAGGAAATATTCACAAGTAAACTTCTACTTGAATCATCCATAAGAATTCAACATAAGCATAGAAATTCATAAGAAAATACATTGGAGAATATAACTTAACAAAGGATACTTATCTTTGGTGATAGTGTTGTCCCACAACTAGTTATGTCACTGCAAAGTTCCACCCAACCATAGGCCAGTGTGTTCATTAATCTCTCAACACACTTCCACCCCCAAGCTGGGCATGATTTCCTCAAGGATTTAGGGAACAATAGACTCACACATAGTCAGAATCATAACACACAGTCAATCTAACATATGGGTTTCACAGGATACTCAACCAAGTCATATTTCATGGTTGGGTTTATTAGATAGTCAAGGAAACAAGACAAAACATTGATGGGTTTCACATGATACACATCCAAGCCAACAAACAGTTCGGTTTCATAGACTATGCATAGTCAAACAAACATCCACATTAAGGACCAGCCAAGCCAACATATGGGTTTCATAGGCTACTTAGTAAAGCCATATTTAAAAGTTGGGTTTCACAGACTATTCAACCAAGGATCACACATATGTCCCAAAGAACAATAAGACACAACCAAGGATTACAAAATAAGCTAAGGAAATGGATAGGAAGAAATGCTAAGCTAGTGAGGTCATCCACAGAGCCAAGGACACCTTCATAAGATCTATCTGGCCCGGAATCCACGTTTCCTACACACCCAACACAAGGAGGTGTCCCCTTCTCTGCTCCACAGTTCTTTGGGCTACACATTCCCTTCCAGTGCTCTTCTGGATGTGGATAGTAGATTCACCAGCCACTCTTATCTTATTTTTTCAGGTTCCACACTAGTTTTAACAAGCACATTCATCCCTTCAACTCCTAATTCTTACATACAATTAGACCCAATCTAGGGTGCAAATCACAACAATCACAAGGTAAAACAAATTAAACATGATCCACTCATGCTGTAACAGAGGAGACAACTGCAAAAACACCTTCCACAACTCAAGTAAATCACACAACCATTTAGAATGATGAACCGTTGCTCGACAGCACTAGGGAAAACTCGGAGGAGCACTCTTTCATAAAATCGAGTGATATCCACCACCCAATCACTCAGCAAAACAACAAAACTCTCATCCCGTGAGATTCAAGACTACCAGATAAGGGTAAATGGTTTAGAACAAATGAGACAGAGAAAATACACAGTTGTGCTTACAGGCTTGGATGAACAACAATAATGAGCATACACAAAATAGTAAATGAGCAGAATAATGACAATCCCTGACCCTCAGGAACAACAAAACCTTCTTACATCTAGAAGAAAGGATGGACCAACACGACTCACATGATTCCTTGCTATAGAAGCAAGAATGTGGCTTCCCCTAGATTGCAGACTTTTAGGCTTGCTGAGTCAAGCAATCATACTTCCATGCCTTACTTTGCCCAAGGCATTAACTGCCTCAACCAATTTTTGGAAGAAATTGAATGATTGAGGGCATAGGACAAAAGGCAGCTGAGGGTTTATGGGTTCCCCCATTGACATCTAGTCACACCCTATTGGCTCAAGGGGGTTTGACTAAATCCCTACCCTATCCCTTGTGGAATCATGCCCCTATCTCTTTCACATTGCACTCCCATAACTAGTTGTGGTATTTTATTAATTGTATATTTACATGATATACCAAAATGTATTGTTCCTATTTAGCACCATAACCATAGGAATCAACCTTGATCACCTATACATAAAACATCAATCAATTGTAGGGCCTTGGCCTTGATATCCATGCCATGATACTATATACATAACGTACAATTCAATACAATGGGGTAAAAAACTAGGGCACACATTCCCCTCCCCATTGGGGTCAAAACTGGGATATTACATTCCCCTCCCCCTTACAACAACATTGTCCTCAGTTCTTTACAATTTGAACAAAAATGATACACTGGCACCACCCTCAGTGCTCTACAAAATTGAAAAAAATGGATGTTCCAATTGCATGGCACCCTCCAGCTCCCATGTAGGCTCATTAGGACCATGGTGCTTCCACTGCACCTTAACCTATCCAATGGAACGATATGGAACTCTTCCTCGGGTTCCACTACGTCATTGTCTTTCATCATAACTCCTCCAAGTCCTCGATTGCATGCATCATTACACACCACAAATCCTTTTCTTGGTCTTGGAGAATCCTTCTACTCATCTTGGAACATTTCCAATTTCTTTGGAAACCAACAATACCTATGCTCAAACCCCAAGCAATGAGTCAATTCTCATGTTAGCATTCACAAGATTTTCCTTTTCTTTTCAAAATCATAAATGAATCATGTGCACATGTATATTGACATAAAAGCAACAAATATCTACCAAGTAAACCAAATACTTATCTGCATAAGTATCTTCTTTTGGATCGACAGGTATCCGACTTTGTATTTATACAACTATGGAACCCACAAGACCAAATCCTCCCCACACAAGGATGGTACCTCTTCTCTGCTATACAGTCCCTCAAGCGTACCCACCCTTCATGTTATCTCTGGGGTGTGCATTGAAAGGTAGGAAAGTTTTTTTTGCAAGCCTTGGATAACCTGTGAAAATATCTCTCAACTGAGATCTGGAAACCTAACACTTCTCTGGGTGCTCAGTGGCAGCTCTAGATTAAACGTCTACACCTTCTCTAGGTGCTCATCAAGCTTAGGTGCTTCCTTTTTGGACACCACAATGAATTAATTGACATGTCAGATTCATTCCTTTAACAACATTTTCAAAATCATAGTTGAATAATTATGCACATGTGTATCTACAAAACTCAACACAATTTGTTAACTAAATCAAATACTTATCTTTTTATCATCTCTCAACCGAGATAAGGCAGGCTCGTTTTAGAGCCTAACACCTCCTCCAAGTCCTCACCAAGCTTAGGTGCTTCCTTTCTGGACACCATAATACCTAGGGGTTATTCTCTTCACGGAGCCTACACTCTCATGACAGTCCCCTTATGGCGTGAATATGTGTAGAAAAAAGTCTATCCATATGTATTACACCCTTGGTGTCCCTAGTGCTACATAGTGGTGCCTAGCTTTCTAGGGGGAGAAGCTATGTACGCAAGTACATCCTTCCATAGGAGCCATCTATTCTAGACACATCCTCTCGAGAAGCTGTGTACCCCAAGTACATACTTCCTAGAACTATGTATGCCAAGCACATCCTTCTGAGGAGCTATGTATCCCAAGCACATCCTTCCGAGAAGCTATGTACCCCAAGGGCATACTTTCATCATCTCACCTATTTACATACAAGAATGCAGTTCACATGAGATATCATTATTTCAATCATAGATTTTCAAATCTAGTTCATGCATAAATAAATTTCCAAATATCAAATGATCAATAACATTGATAGTCAAATCAAAATCTGGATACACAATTCTGGTTCCTACAAAAAATCATATTTTTGCAACCATGAGGCCATCCTCATATTGTTTGGCTTTGGCAAGTGGGAGCATTTATCCCCTATTTACACATGATTCCCAAAACTTGGACATCCACATACAACATGACATCTGGACACTATTTTAGATCATCCAAATAGTCAATAACATTCAATAGGAAAGTTTGAAATATGAAATTTAAAAATATTTTCTATTCAGAGGTTAGATTTCAGTCATGAGATCCTTCTCATAGCACATTGCAGATTCCTTCCTTAGTTTCACTAGGTACAACCATACTTCCTTGTTCAAGTAATTTTATCTGTAGTCTTCAGGAAGTTCTGATAGGATTGTACATACAAACGAGGGTCATCTCCTCATGGAAATACAAGTTTTCATGTAGGCATCCTCAACCTATACATATACTCAACTTTACCTGCCGAATATCCTTCAGTGAACCTATTGTAATATCCTATAAGTCCCATAAAAGATCTCACATTTGTCACTTTTCTGAACTTTGCATACAACTTATGCTCCCTTAGCAAGTTCAATGTCAATATCAAATGTTCTTCATTCTATTTTCCATCCTTAGAATAAGTAAGAATGTCACCAAGGAGAACAAGAACAAACTTGTCCAAATTTTTACTGAAAACATTATTCATGAGGCACATAAATGTAGTTGGTAAATTTTGAAACCAAATGGTACCACTACAGACTCATAAGGTCCATTCCTTATTTTGACGGCCTTCTTATGAATGTATTCATCCTTGATTATTACGTGATGGCAACCAGAACTCAAGTCACCCCTGGAAAATACCCTTGCTCCTCCCATTTGATCAAAATGGTCATTGATCATAGGTAAAGGATATTTGTTCTTCTCAGTGAATGTGTTCAGTTGTCTGTGATTAATACACAACCAGAGTGTACCATCTTTCTTCTTCATAAACATATCTAGTGCTCTCCAAGGAGACATACCAGACCTGATATACTTCTTTTCCAACAAATCTTGTAGCTGCATCTTTAGTTCTAGAAATTTTGGTGTACTCATCCTGTAGGGTGTCTTGGAAACTGGTGCTGCACCTGGCACAAGTTCAATTGTGAAATCATTGTTCCTCTTTGGAGGAATCCCTAGAATTTCATCAGGAAATACATCCCTGAATTCCTACAACACATAAAATCCCTCCATCCTAGGAGTATCATTCTTAGTTTCCTCCAAAACATGGGCTGCATACAATCTTCAACCTTTTCCACATAACTTCTTCTACTACATTGCTGAATCCTTCCTACTACATATCACTTTTGGAACGCCTTTCAATACTTTTAGTTTTCCTTCTTCATTCAGGCATTCAAATGTATTTTTGTAGCAATTAAGTTTAAACCTGTGTACTTCTAACTAATCCATTCCAATGAGAACACCATAGGAACCAAGTGGTAGAACATTCAGATATGCATAAGTGTATATCCCATCCATATCAAATGGACATCTTGCTACTACCTCACTGAATTTTCTCTTGGTTCCAGTGGCTAGTTGGACTAACCATGATTTCCTATGCTTTGATTTCTTCAAAGTGCACATCTCAACAAGACTAGGGGTGATATAGTCGTGAGTGGATACAGGGTTAATAAAAAAAGAAAAAATATTCTCAGCAATCTCACCCTCAACTTCCACCACAGTTGATTGATGATTTGCCTAGTGGTCCACTAACACTGCACAAATTCTAGGAACGATCCTTTCTGTAGGACCCAGATTTTCATCTCCTTGGGTGTCATTGAATTGAACTTCATTCCCATTTCGATGTGGACAATTCTTAATGAGATGGTCTCCTCCACATCCCCAACATTTGAGTGGTTTCCTTGGCTTATCTCTCATTGATCTGGCTGGCTCAATCACATCTTATGATGGATGCCTTAGCTGATTTCAGAAGTGATAAGGTTTGAAACCTTTCTTCCTTTGGCCAAGCTTCACATTCTTCTAGATCCACCGTGATGCTTTATGAAATCTGCCTTAATTTATTTGAGATCCATCATTGATCTAGATCCAAGGGTTGTCAATCCATTTCAATGGCTAACAAGCAAGTGTGTTAAAAGCAAATGTTGGGTGTGAAATCCTTTATGAAATCGAGTCTGCTCTTTATCAAGAATCGTCAAGTACATTTAGTTTGTTTGGATAAGCTTAGCGGTTCTACTAAATAACACCCTATCCTACTGCAGTTTCCTCTTCAGCAACTGATTACCTTAGCCCATTTAAGCCCAATGCTGCAACCAACAGCTTTGTTAACCACAATCTAGGTGTCATTTTATTATTTTAGCTGTTAAACTTGGCCCATTTAGGCCCAGTGATGCAACCAATAGCTTTGATACCATAATGTAACATACCCATACCCCATAATGTGGATAATTTAAAATTTTTTCTTTAATAACCCTTGTTCTCCTTTCTAATACCAGGAATGGGTGTTAACACACTCTTCAACATTCATCCTCAGGCTTATAAACCACTGTAACATTCATTTCTCCCTTCACAAATCCCTTCTCCAACTAAAAATACCTTTTTCCGGACTATACCTGTCCTTTCCACCTTCCTCCTTCCCCCCTGGGGAACTCGAAATTAGGAACACAAAACATTACGAAAACATTAACCTTTTTCCTTTCCACCTTCTGCATGGAACTCAGAAACTAGAGAACCAATGTTCAACATAAATATTTGACCACCTCTTCTCATTTCACTCAAAACTCGGAAATCCGAGAACCAATGTTCGACGGAATCCTTTGACCACCTTTCCGCCTTCCACCTTTCTGCCTTTTGCCCGAAACTCGGAGATCATAAAACTTAACTTTCGAACTTAGCGTTCTCTACACTTCTGACTTCCACTTTCCGCCCTTGGACTTCGAAAATTGGAAAGTTAAATTTTCCTTATAATTTTTCTGCAATTTTTCACTTCCACCTTCCGCCTTCCGTAGACAGATCCGCAAGTGCAGAAACCAACATTCTGCCTTGTCTTTTCTTCTGCTTCCCACCTTCTACCTTCCACCTACTGCAGGCAAATCCCAAAGTGCGGAAAACAAACTTTCTATTCCATTCAACTCTTTGATCTGGTTTTAGCTTTCTTCCTTCCTCAAGCAGATTCCAAACGGAGGAAACACTTAGTCACATGCATTCTAAATATTTTACCATGATTATAGACTCCAAGGACTTAGGCAAATATATATGCAAATGTAGGAAATATTCACAAGTAAACTTCTACTTGAATCATCCGTAAGCATTCAACATAAACATAGCAATTCATAAGAAAATATATTACAGAATATAACATAACAGAGAATAATTATCGCTGATGATAGTGTTGTACCACAACTATTTATGTCACTGCAACGTTCCACCCAACCATAGGCCAGTGTGTTCATTAATATCTCAACACACTGTCACCCCCGAGTTGGGAATGATTTCCACAAGGAACTAGGGAACAATAGACTCACACATAGCTAGAATCATAACACACAATCAATCCAATAGATGGGTTTCAAAGGATACTCAGCCAAGCCATGTTTCATAGTTGGGTTTATTAAACTATCCAGGCAACAAACCAAAACACTGCTGGATTTCACAGGCTACATAGCCAAGCCAACAAACAGTTGGATTTCATAGTCTATACATAGTCAAACCAGCATCCACATTAAGGACCAGCCAATCCAACAGATGGGTTTCACAAGCTACTCAGCCAAGCCATCTTTCATAGTTGGGTTTCACAGATTATTCAGCCAAGGATCACACACATGGCCAAAAAAACAACAAGACACAACCAAGGATTACACAGGAAGCTAAGGTAGTGGACATGAAGAACTGCTAATCTAGTGAGATCATCCACAGAGCTAAGGACACCTTCATAACATCTTTCTGGCATGGCATCCATGTTTCCTACACACCCAACACAAGGAAGTGTCCCTTTCTCCGCTCCATAGTCCTTCGGGCTACACCTTCCTTTCCAGTGCACTTCCATATGTGTAGAGCAGATTCACCATCCACTATTATCTTATTGTCAGGTTCCACACTAGGTTTAACAAGCACATTCTACATCCCTTCCAATCCTAAGTATTGCATACAATTAGACACAAACCAGGGTGCACATCACAACAATCACAAGGTAAAACATAATAAACAAGCTCCACTCACTCTGTAGTAGAGGAGACCATTGTGGAAAAACCTTCCACAACTCATGTTAATCAAGCAACCGTTTAGAAAGATGAACTGCTTCTTGACAGCACTGGGGAAAACTCAGAGTAGCACTCTTTCATAAAATTTAGTGATCTCCACCACCCAATCACTCAACAAAATAACAAAACTCTCAACCCCCGAGATTCACGACCACTGGATAAGGGTAAATGGTTCAAAAAAAATAACACAGAGCAACGATGTGGTTCTACTTGCAGGTTTGGATGAACTACGATAATGAGCATAAACAACATAGTGAATGAACAAAATATTGAGAATCCCTGACCCTCAGGAACAACAAAACCTTCTTGTGTCTGGGAGAAAGGATAGACTAGCACACATCATGTGCTTCCTTGGTGCATAAGCAAGAATGTGGCTTTCCCTATACTGCATACTTGTAGGCTTGCTCAACTAAGCAACCAAACTTCCATGCCTTGCTTTGCTCTAGGCATTAACTACCTCAACCAATTTTTGGAAGAAATTGAATGATTGAGGATAGAGGAAAAAAGGTAGTTGAGGGTTTATGGTTTTCCCCATTGACATATGGTCACACCCTATTGGATCAGGGGGGTTTTAATAACTCCCCACCCTATCGCTTGTGGAATCATGCCCCCATATATTTCACGTTGCAGTCCCATAGCTAGTTGTGGTATTTTATTAATTGTATATTTACATGATATATCAAAATGTACTGTTCCTATTTAGCACCATAACCATAGGAATCAAACTTGATCACTTATAAAAAAAACATCAATCAATGGAAGGGGCTTGGCCTTGAGCTCCATACCATGATCCCATATACATCATGTACAATTCAATACCATGGGGTCAAAAACTGGGGCACACATTCCCCTCCCCCTTGGGGTGAAAATCGGGGTATTACAAAATGAAGGAATACAGCCTACAACATCCCCACTATGCTTCATGTTCACTCTCTCATAGTCACTCTCACACAATCATAGAGATTGTTTTATAATGCTACAATACAATTCACAACCGTATTACAATATCTTCCTTTTATAAAGGGAAGACCATGGGAAAATACCATGGTTTGCCCAAAACCATGGTCCCTTAAATCACCCATTATTGTCCAAGTCATGAATATGAAATTACAAAATTTTACAAGGCATTTTTTCCTAAATTTTCTCTATGGGGCACTTCCCCCAAACCCTTGCCAGGGGGGGATCCTAAGATATTCGCCCACTTGTTAACACCAAAAAATTGTCCACATCGCTCTCTATGGTCCAAACCATAATTATACATCATAATCCTACCATTATTTCCTCCATTTTGACCTTCACAACTAAATTCCACTAAAATTAGTTCAAAACATTACTATTCCTTCCCCCATAAATACAAGGAAGATGGAAATTTATTACAACATAACCCCACTCTCTCCAAACAGGACCAAAAAACCCTAAAATTAGAATGGGTTAAAAACCATGGAAAAATACCATGCACATTAAAAGACCATGGGTCAATACCATGGGTAATAAAATCCTAGATCCTACTATAAATACATTGTCAAGGTCTCCCCATAACAAATTTTTGTCCATCATCATTTTTGAACTTTCATTTTTCCATAATTCCTCACTTCCCACACCTTTCTCAACATATATCCCATGTTGCACGTCGATTTCTATCAGTGTAACCCTTGATCCCGTTCTTGGTGACAACCCCTCGTTGTAGATAAATGGAGACATGGCATTGTAGGAGCGTACAGACCATTTCCTCAAACAAATGCAATGGCCAAATTTGAAGGTATTTTTGTTTTTTTGGTACACTAGTTAGATTAAAATCATAAAAAATAGTTTTTCAGTGCTTGTTCTAAGTCAAGGTTGAGAAATACCTTCCACCATGAACTCTACCCTTAGATCCGACTGATCTAGGGTAGGTTCTTTTATACGTAGTAGGGGATAAATCCCCACTACGATTTTGGAGACTCCACTAGCTCAATCAAATTGGATCTCGATATTTGTAGTTGTTTTTCCTGGTTTTTATACTTGGGTGCCCTTAGCCATCATAGATTTGACCCCCTTGTGGCATATCCTAACTAGTCTTATCACAGTTCCTTCCCTTCCTAGCCCAAGTGGACAATTTTTTATTAAAAAAACCTCAGTTGTGGTTGGATCGCACCTATCCAATAGAAAGTTGCAACCCATGTCACACTTTGTTTTCCCAATAAGCATGACCTAGGTCACACCTTTTTCCCTGGTAAGTGCGACCTAGAGAAAAACTCCATATCATGCTTTTCTTGGCTTTCGGGGTGATCCTCATCGCTAATGTGTCCCAGTTTCATGCGACTTGTCACACAAAAATCACAATTTTCTATGACCTAAGAATTTTTGTTGCTTTTCTATCTCAGTAGTGACTATTTTATAGTTCTATGCGACCTCGATTACCCCTATCCAGCTAACAGGTGCAACCTGTAGCTTTTCTAGTCCTTTGAGGTGTTTGAGGCCCTTTCTAAACCCCATGTCTATGTTCTACTCATTCCCTGACTGTTTCCTTCCAGATCTGATTACTTACATCCCGATGGTTTGTCTTGTGGTCCTCTTTTCCTTGTATGTGAGCCCCCTTAGTCGATATTGGTAGTTGAGACCCCCTATGTGTTTCCTAAATCGTGTGAAGTTCCTTATGTACTCATTTACTTGTGTATGTTTTTTTGTCTAGAAGAATAAGTTGTTAGCTTTTAAACTATTTACTTTCATTATTGTTCATTATTTTTTCAGCATTTGTGTCTTTGGCATGAGAGCGTTCGGGTTCAAAAATTACACTTCACTTATGCACACATCTCACACCATAAAGTAAAATTCTTGGTTCACGACCCCAAGCTGAGCCTAAAGTTTAACTTGAATCAACCAACATTGTCACCTCATTTGAGGACCAAAAAACTATTTTAGTTTAGTTAGGACACTGGGGATAGGCATCGGAATAACACCCCTTTGTCACTTACATCTTAAACATAGTTGTTGTATTCTAGGTAACCAAAATCCTGTAGTATTTGTTGACACGATCATGACCAGTTTATAGGGGGGCCTCCCACTCTGTAGGGGTAAGATGCAACGAAGGGGTTCTGGAAGTCATGGTGGAATACCGTACTCCATTATGTACTGAATACTCACCCTTAATAGTCCTCTTGTGCATGCCGAGGACCATATAGGGTGTCGAGGACCAAAGGAATGAAGCGCTAGGAAATCATCCCAGACATGTATTAAACGAGGTATCCTAGTTACCAGTCTAATAGGGATATTTTACCCAAGGTCCCTCTCGGTAGTGGGATTCTCTTATCCTTTGTTTATTCCATTTTGTGTTGTTTAACTATGGATTTGATCACACAATAGGCAATATGCTTTGTGAGGCAATTTCGTCTTGTAGCTAGGAGCTTGCTTGCACTTATACCCCATATGTTAGTGCTTGATTTTTGTTATAGGTAGTGCTGCTTATTTTCTTTCTGGCTACTTTATTGTAGACTTCGTTGCTGTGACATGTTGTTGCAGTTTTATTTTAGAGCTTAATTTTTGGCTTGCATGCCACCATTTACCAGGTTTCCTTCTGCACACTCGCCTGTAATTAGACTTTTGAGCTTTCATTTGACACCCTTGAGCCTTCATTCATCATATAGCACACCATCGCGCCACCATTTCTCAACCACTCTACTTATAGAGACTTAGAGGGAATACCCCTTAGTTCGGTTCCTTGAACCATCATTATCGGTTCCATATTTAGCATCCTTCCCCACCATCATAACCATACACTACATTTGCGTCTGACTCATATTCCTACCAATATGAACCTGCCTTATTCACTGCCCCATGTAGCCCCATGGTTAGTGCACCTACAAACCCCTTTTAGGGGGGATGGTTGATAGTGGACTTGTGATTGCTCCACCCGTCATATGGGGTATCCCTTATACCGAAACTACAGGTCCTGGTCCTATTGGGACCCTCTCTACAACACATACTACTCTTGGTCTACTACCCACTAGTGGGGACCCCACTTCGTCCACCATGGTTCACATAATACCTTCATTTATAAATGGAGGCGTTGGCCCTTATACCACAATTCTGACTATTTAAACCATTCTAGTGACTACTCCTTCTGTCAAAAGTCATCCCGACCAACCCCCGCTTGCACGCAACAACTACATTCCCACCGATCCCACCACTATTGTTGTCCCTCCTCGATCTAGTCCAGGTCCTAGTCTACCATTCATGTATAGTCTCAACCTTCCTAACTTGGCACAACTGCTGAAAGACCTCATCCATCATGACCCGCTATGGCCTCCCATGCCTATCAAACTCCCTTCATAAATCCATAAGTTTTAAGGAAAGGCAGGAGAAGCCCTCAAAACCACATCATGTCATTCAACTTATGGTGTTCGTCCAACAACATAGTGGATGATTCTATCTGATTGCAGCTATTCCAGTGCACACTCACTAGTGTTGTAGCCAAATGGTATATTGAACCACCCCATGCCACTTATCCTGACTTTTCCTCATTACCTCGATGTTCCTCCAGTACTTCCAGCTACCTTTCCATTATGATGAGGGTGTAGAGATCCTATTATCATGTAGACAAAACATTTCTACCCATATCACGTATCACATCCATGAGTGGTGTTGTCACTATAGCTTGTGAATCCATCTAGATGATAGGATTTTCCTAGATTGGTTTCTCAATACCTTATTCCCCCGATCGCCAAGTATGTTCCATCTGAGCATACACAAACTAAGGAAGAATCAATCCTCTAAGACCAATAGTTCGATCGTATCTATGCCCAATCGTATTATCTTTTTACCATCACACTTGATTCTTCCCATACTAGATACACACGTCGAAATATGCGAGGGGAATCTTATGTTACTAATGGAGTCATTGGCTCTATTACCCAAAATCCCCATTTGTACATTACCTCTCCTTTAACGCCACCTCACTCTAGTAACACCCCTAGTGTTTCCCCACCGCGCTACGCCCCTGAATTTTGACGCGTAGCGGTTCAATATGGAGCCACGCATTCATATACATCTCCTACATCAGTTTCTCATGTTCACATAATAAATTTCTTGGTACCTACATGTAATGGCCATACGGTAGGCTTTAAATCCACTCCATCTAGTCCTTCCTACTACCAACCACCTCTGCAACCTGCAAGTGCTCCGACCCCAACTCCTCCTATTCCTCAAGGATAGGTCTATGCTCAACACAACCTCCCTAATCAACCCTCCTCCAATAACCAACACAAGAAGGGAATATGTCATCAAGGTAGGAACTGGGAAAACAACCAACCTCAAGGAGGTGGCCAACAACCCAACCCTATGAATAACAATGGAGCCAATCCCCATGCACAGAACCCCCATCATCCACCTCAATTTAGGAAAAAACATCAGTTGTGAACTAACCATCCATGTACCATTTGTGATACTTATGGCCATTATACAAATCAGTTCTCCCATATGAATCATGTCTTCCACTTGTTACAAGCTAACCAAAATGACCCCAATGTTTCCACTCCGGGACAACCAAACCCTGCACCACAAGGTCCTCTTCCTATGGTGCTACAAAACCCGTTACTGAATCAAGGGATGGTTGCAAACTAACTCTTGGTACCACAAAATATCACAACCACTTATTTAGGTCAACCCATTGATCCTAGTGTCCATCACCTTATGACAGTATGTTCTGATGTCAACTTAAAAACTCAACGAAACCAATATGGCTCCATCGCAGAAACCATTAATCCATCCATGAAATCTAGCCCCACCCCTCTCGATATGTACTTAAATTTTCTTATACTACCAACGAATGGGACTCCCAAAGTCCCTTAGTTCCCTTTACATGGTCTCATGAACAAACACACTTCTAGAGCTGCTCTTAATTAAAGTATCATTGATGACTTGGCCCAGTCTCCCTCAACCATGTTCGCTATGGAATTCCTCAGAACTTGTCCTTTGTAACTCAAATATTTGTTATTAGTTTTAGGTTTCATCGATCCCTTTGATTCTAGGTTAATCACTCTCGACTTGTGTTAAAGCATCATACCAACTAGTATGATGGTCACATACACCTAGGACACACTTTCATTTATCTTGTACTCATGTCATATTGTCCAAACTTTGGTTATGTTGGTCTAGCAAGGTATTTGTGTGTTTTGGACTCATAAATGCATCGAAGCACCCTCATTTGACCATTCTATAGACACATGCACCCTCATTAATGACTGCTCAGTCCATGGTGTGCTCCCTATCCCTTAAAACATGGAAACTGGTTGAGTAGAGGTTCCCATGAATGTATTTTGGTTGTTTTTGGCTCTTTTGGACCATTTATTGCTTCCTATAGCCACTCCAACTCACCCATGCACTACACCATGCCTATCCTACCCTCAATTATGTCCTAACATGTTCCAGCCATGTTCACACTAACATTCATGACTGTTTGAGGTGGTTCGGGAGCTCATTGGTCCACCCAGGGGGTTTTTAGGTCCAATCTAATCCTGCCACATGTATGCATCCAAATTACCTCCAAAGGTTAAAATTTTTATCCTATTGTATTATAGACATGTTCCAGACATATTTACAAGTTGGACAATCATAATAAACTCTGTTATTGACACCATTTGTATGTGTTAATTTCACTCTTTTCACTATTTTCTACATAATTTGTGAATAATATTGAATCGTGAGGATTCCATTAGCTCCTATATCTTGTTGTGAATAATATTTTCACATGGTATCAGATCTATTTGTAGCTTTAAATAAAAAATGTAGTGTTTTAGTTTCTATCTAGGGTGTTTTCCAGAAAAAATTGAGTGTTTTGCATTGCAGGTACATCCAGTGCTTCTATCACTCAGTGTGCAAGAAGGAATGGAGCAGACTCATATGTTTCTTACCCCATTCAACAATTTTGAATGGAAGGCTAAAATGGTGATCTAGATGAGGTTGAAAAGCCTCTACAGATTCACCATGGGAACTGAGATCGAGCCCAACTCTTCAATGGAAAAATCAAAGTACTTCAACATACTAGATGAGGCATTCAGGATGCTTTGTCTCAATATTTTGAGCGATATTCTCTTCCAGGTAGACTGTTTGACAACACCCAACAAATTATGGTTCAATATTGAGTCATTATTTGGGAATGCCGAGAATATGAGAGGACACCAACTCAAAAATGAGTAGATCTCATTGAGCCCAACTCACTTTGAGACGATCAGAATTTCTTCACAAAGTTCAAACCATTACTACTCCAGCTGAAACAATGTGGCACTGAGAATAAAGAGGAGCATCTGATCTTATGCATTCTTTCAAATCTAGGGCCTGAGTATTCAGTGCTTGTGTCAACATTCCACTCAAGCAAGCTCATAGCTCGAAATTGGCGAATTCCTTTGCTGAAAGAATTCATGGAGTCACTGACTCAAGAAAAAGACAAGTTGGTGCAAATGGATACCATCAAATCCACCAAGGATCAATCCCTTTCTGTAGGATTTTCAATTCCAACCAAAGTTAATAAGAAATACAAAGATTTGAAGTAGCAAGAGAAGAAGAAGAAGCAGGAGAAGCCCAAATATTCAGATGGGGTTTCGAATCCTAGCAAGGACAGAGAGAAGAAGAAGCAAGAGAAGACAAAATGCACTTATTCTCACAAAGGTTGGCATATAGGAAGTGCATGCATGAATACAACCATTGACATGATGGTGAAATCCTTGAGAATAACAACATCCCACTTCTAGAAGGCACAAGGAAAAAAGATGGAGGTTCAAGATTAGAGAACACGGAAATACGCCATGCTTTGGTTGTTGGATCTTCAAGCTCTTATTCCTTCATAATAGATTCAGGTTCCTCAAGACACATGGATTCCATGCATGATTCCTTCTTGGCCCTAAATCCTGACAGTGGTCCATCCATCCTTATGGGTGATGATTCAAAAATCCAAGCCAAAGGGATTGGAAGGATTGATATTGAAGATGGGTACTTCAACAATATGGTGTTTATGCCTGATATTGTAGTGAACCAACTCTTTGTCTATCAAATTACACATACAGTTACATTCAAGAGAGTAACTAAATGATGTGGATATCTCATAAATCTCGAGAAGACAAGTTATTGCAATGGGTTTTTTTGACCATGAATCGAGAATGTACAAATTATCTCACTTCCTTCCATAATCTCGATGGAATGTGATCCTATCACATGCCAATTAAACCATCAAGTTGTGGCATGAGATATATGGACATATCAATTACATGTACCTCCAATCACTAAGAAAGGAAAGCATGGTGGAAGGGTTTCCTAGCATAAAGTTTTCCAATGGCACTTGGAAAGTGTGCATAGTGGGGAAACATGCTGAGCACAAATATCAGAAAGGAAAGGAAATGAGGTCTATCCAAGTGCTTGATCTGGTCCATTTAGATATCATAGGTCCTCTTTCCACACCATCATATAGTAATTCAAGGTATGTGTTTACTTTCATAGATGATTTCTCAAGGTACTGCTGGGTGTATTTTCTCAAGCTAAAATCTGAATTTTTTGAGACTTTAAAAGTGTACAAAGTCTTAGTTAACAATGCATGCGGGAACAAGATCAAGGCTATTAGGACTGAAAATGGTAAGGAGTATGTCAACAAGAAATTTCATCATCTTTTTGAAGAATGTGGCATCCAAATGCAGCATTCTGTGCCCTACACATCACAAAAGAATGGTGTTGTAGAGTGCAAGAACAAAGCTCTCAAGGAGATGGCTACATGCATGATGGAAGCAAAGGAATTGAATCCTAAGCCATTGGTTGAAGCTATAAATTTTTATTCATATTCATAGAACATATATCAACACAAAGCACTGGAAGGAAAAACTCCATTTGAGGCTTAGAGTGGTCAAAATCCCAATGTTTCTCATTTCAGGGTTTTTGGCTCAAAGGCTTGGGCTAGAATTCCTCCCGAGAAGAGAAAGGAATTGCAACCTAAAATAAAAAGGTATATTATGGAGTCTATATGATGAATATGAAAATGGATATAGGCTGTTTGATCCTTTATCTCAGAAAACATTCATCCAAAGGAGTGTACAATTCGAAGAAGAGCCCATGTAGGAGATTGGACTAGCTCAAGGGGAATGCTCAAATACTCCACTCCATTATGATGTAAGTGATGATTATTCCTCTGATTTTTCTGATTATGATATTTATGACAATTATTATGACATGAATTTATATCATGACTCATCTATTCGACCAAATTGGGTTGAGAAAACCATACAATCAGCTGGTGATCTTCCTAGAGATCCACTAGACTCTAGGAAGACTAGATCTCAATTTCACAATGCCGTCTCTACTTGTGAATTGAATATTCAAAGAGATGATTTATGATTGTTGGATATCATCCTCAGACATATCAGGAAGCATCACTCAACCCAAGATGGAAAATAATCATGCAAGAAGAGTTCAAGTATTTGCAAGACAATGAGACTTGGGAATTGGTTCCCTTGACCTCCAAGAGGGAACTAGTGCAAAGTAAGTTGGTATATAGGATAAAAATGGCTTCTTATGGTTATTCTATCAAGTACAAGGATATTTTGGTTTCCAAATGCTTCTCTCAAGTCCAATGAGTGGACTATACAAAGACATTTTCACTGGTTGCAAAGGTGGACTCTATTAGGCTAGTTTTAGTCATTGCTGCATCTAAGTGATGGGAGGTTTACGCATGGATGTGAAGAGTGCTTTTCATCATGATGAAATTCATGAGGATATATATATGCAGCATATTGAAGGTTTCATTCATGATACTTCACTTTTTTTCAGGTTTAAGAAGTATCTCTATGGCCTCAAGCAAGCCCCCAGGGCTTGGTATGCCAAGATGGACAATTTTCTGCTATCGCTTGGATTTGAAAGATGCAAGTCCGATACTAATGTATATTTGCAGCATGCTGGTGATTTATTGAAGGTAATAGTACTGTATGTTGATGACCTTTTTATTACAGGGAGGTGCATTGATGATATAGGATCACTAAAGTATTCATTGCACAATGAATTCTCCATGAGTGACCTTGGATTGTTGAAACGATTTCTGGGCATGGAGATTGAGAAATAAGATGCAGGGATCAAGGTCATCCAAATAAATTATGCTTCAAACCTGTTATTAATTTTCAAAATGGATGAATGTAAAGCATCCAAGTTCCCATTCCTTTCAGGAATAAACCTAGGTGATTTTGGTACATCTCCATTGGTGGACAACTAGTTGGGAGTTTTTTGTATCTTACACACTCTCCACCTGATTTGAAATATGTAGTAGGGGATTTTTCAAGATAAATGTAGGTGCCTAATGATATCCATGGGAAGGATGCAAAAAAAATCTTTCATTATGTGTAAGGGACCAAACACTTCGGGGTAGACTATGTTGTTGGTTCTCCACTAGAACTAATTGGATTTACTGATTCTGATTGGGTTGGAGAATCCATTGATAGAAAGTCAACTTTAGGTTATGTATTCATGCTTGCACATAGTCCCATATCCTATTCAAGAAATAAACAACACACTATATCCATTTCAACAGCCGAGGTCGAGTACAGAGGAGCAGTGAACGTAGCTACACAATGTGTGTGGTTGCAAGGTATTTTTGGAGAACTTGTTTTTTCATTTGATTCACCCATAGTAATTTGGTGTGATAATAAAAGTGCAATAAATATTTCCACTAATCTAGTGCATAGACAGATGACCAAACACATTGAGACACACATGCACTACATCAAGATCTTGGTGCATGAGCAGGTGATATCGTTGCAGTAATGCCCATCTATAGAGAAAATTGATAACATCTTCACCAAGAGCTTCACAGAGAATAAATTCACCTATATGATATCAATTTTTGGAGTAGGTGACACATGGTGATGACTGATATTCAATTTCATATTTTTCTCCATGTCCATTTTAGAGGGGATATTTTGTTCCCATGAGGTTTTACTCCTTACCTTGGTTATATGGACAAATAAATTTTTGTAAGAGGTGATTTGAGCCTTAGTTGCCAACGCCTCAATAATGTAATTTGATTAAACTAAGTCTGGATTAAGGGGGGCTGTTAGAGCATCATACCACCTATTACCACGTCCACATACACCTAAGATACACTTTCATTTGTCTTCTACTCATGTCATATGGTACAAACCTTGGTTATGTTGGTCTAGAAAGGTATTTGTGTGTTTTGGACACATAAATGCACCCAAGCTCCCTAATTTGACCATTTTGTAGACACATGCACCCTCATTAATGATTTTTATTCCTTGGTGTGCTCCACATCCCTTAAAACAAGGAAACTGATTGACAAGAGGTGCCCATGCATGTATTTTGGTGGTTTTTGGCTCTTTTGGAACATTTATTTCTTCATAGAGCCACTCCCACTCACCCATGCACTCCACCTTGCCTAGAATACCCTCATTTATGTACTAGCATGCTCTAGCCACATTCACACTAGCATTTGTGACAGTTTGAGGTGGTTTGGGAGCTCATTGGTCCACCTAGGTGGGTTCTGAGGTCCAATCTAAGCCTGCCACATGTATACATCCAAATTTCCTCCAAAGGATAATGATTTTATCCTATTGTATTATAAAAATGTTCCAGTCATGTTTACAAGTTGGACAGTCATAATACACTTTGTTATTAACACAATTTCTATGGGTTAATTTCACTATTTCCACTGTTTTCTACATAGTTTGTGAATAATCTTGAATTTTGAGGATTCCCTTAGCTCCTAGATCTTTCTATGAATCATATTTTTACATGGTATCAAAGATATTTCAATATGCAAATAAAATACACATTGTTTGAGTTACTTTCAAGGGTCTTTTCAAGAAAAAAATGAGTGTTTTACATTGCAGGTACATCCAGTGTTTCCATCACTCAACGCACGAGCCGAAATTGAGTAGACACATGTATTTATTACCCCATTAAATATTTCGAATGGAAGTCGAAATGGTGATCCAGCTGAGGTCGAAAGGCCTCTATAGAGTCACGATGGGAACTGAGATTGATCCCAACGATGTTGTGTAAAAATCGAAGTACTTCAACAGACTATATGAGGCATTTAGGATGCTTTGTCTCAGTATTTCAAGGGATCTTCTCTTCCATGTAGACAATATGACAACACCCAATGAAGTATGGCTCAAGTTTGAGTCATTGTTTGGGAAGACTAATGATATGAGAGGCCACCAACTTGAACATGAGTTGATCTCATTGAGCCCAACTCACTTTGAGACGATCCATAATTTCTTCACAAGGTTCAAATTGTTTGTGCTTCAGCTGAAATAATGTGGCATTCAAAAGAAAGAGGAGCATTTTATATTGTTCATTCTTTTGAAGCTAGGGAATGGGTATTCATTGTTTGTGTCAACATTCCACTCAAGCAAGCTCACAAGTCAAAATTGGAGAATGCCTTCACTTGGAGACTTCATAGAGTCATTGAATCAAGAACAAGATAAGTTGGTGAAAATGGGTAACATCAAATCAACCAAGGATCAAGCCCTTGCAACAGGAGTTTCAAATCCAGCTAAAGGCAACAAGAAAGCCATAGATTTGAAGCAGCAAGAGAAGAAGAAGCAAGACAAGCCCAAATCTTCAGATGTCGTTTTGAATACTAGCAAGGATAGAGAGAATATGTTAAGAACCCGGTTTAACCCTCCTCTTTATTTTGTTATTATATTTTGTTGGATTCATATGATTTATAATTCATCCCATTAGTATGTTGTATTATCCCACATTCATGGGGATTAATAATTGATGTTAAGACATCCAGTTAGTATGTTGTATTATACCACATTTATGGGGAGCAATAGTTGTCTAGATTAGACTTAGTATATAAGTAAGTTTTGAGGCCAATGAAATCATTGAAGATTTGTTTTGTATTGAGCTTGCTCAAAGGAAGTTTCCCCCTTGAAGTGGCCTACGATTAATAAAATCTCTTTTGTGATCCATAATTTCTGCTATATCGTGCATTCTCGTTGTTTATTGCAGCAGGTTCTCCACATCTGGTATCAGAGAACTTTCCTTTGGATAAGTGGGAATTTGCTTTTTCTATTCTCTTATTTTTGTCAAAAAAAAAGGGAAAAATTGGGTGGCAAATTTTGGATCAATTTCTGAATTTTTCTGCACAGAATCAAAAGAAACAAGTTGCATATATGAATTCCTCTTGAAAAAATACACAGTTAAAAAAAAAACCATCTCGTTTGGAGTTCTGGAAGTGGAGATATCACGGATTTAAAATTAGTAAATTTTCAAAATTTTAGTGACGGCCGCGGAAATTGCAGAGTGAAAATATTTTGGCTGGTTGGACAGATTTCTATTTCGTTTGTGTGGGTAGAAGCAAAGTGGCTGTTCCAATTCCAAGAACAAGTTATAATAGTGATTCAGAGCAATATATATCAGGTTATGCTCATTTTAAAATTTTGTCTCAAAACCCTAGCTCTAATTACGGGTTTTTTTGGGCATCGAGTGGAATTTCTACCACATTTTTTCTGGTACTGTGATTATTGAAGTAGTTCTTCTTCTTGCAATGATACTGTTCATTTGGATCAGGGAATAAACCCTATCCGCTTAACTGTGGGAAGTACTTGAGCATAACCCTAAAACTCATTGTGAGGAGTAACACAGGAACCCCAAAGTAGCTGGCCATTGAGAGGAACTGGAAAGTGAAAAGGGCAACGACCCCCACCAAATTGACTAGATTCCTACCCATGAGGAAAAACAAAGAGCTATAATTTGTGGCCAAGCGGTTAGTAGTTTTACTTGCGTCATGGAGTGAGGGGTACTGCCCAAATACGCTAGCTGTCAGACAACCTTGGTGGCTGAGTGACTCTTGTGAACCTTTAGGAAGCCGAAAATACCCGGGGTCCATATCTAATTCCAGTAGGTGAAAAATATTTTTCGAGAGCCACCGCATATCATCTCTAGTAATATATATATATAGTGTATTCTACAAAAAAAAAAATCTATCTATCTATCTATCTATATATATAGTATATTCTACAAAAAACAAAATCTGCAAAAGAAGAAAACTGGTTTTTCACATATCTTCTTTGTTTTAGCTCAATTTCCCTTGAAAATTCATCGTAACCCCTATCATTCTAGACCCTATCCCAATTTCCACTTCCTGAAGCCCAAAATTCCACATTTGTCTATTTTTACGGTTTGTCATAACTTCTTCAATTCTCACCCAATCACCTTCAAATTTTGCCACAGTGTTCATTTCCAAATTCTGCTTCATTGTCCCTCTTTGACAAATTTTTCCATTCTTTAACCTCGCTTCTGAAATTCACATTTTCTGTTCCTTATCCTTTAGAAAGTGTCCAAAACCTACTCAACCCCAATTACCCTCTCACGTCTTTCCCAACTCAAAATTTTTCTTTTCTACAACCCTCTCTATTTTTGTACCCATTTCCACAAAAAAAATCTTGCTTATGGTTGTTACTCGCGCAGGAGAAAATAGACAAATGGTAGAAGAACTTGTCACCCTCAAGACCAAACTTGCATATTTGGTTTAAATATTTCTTGACCTCCATCTTTAGCATTCAGCCATGAGAAACCGACAATAGCTTGAGTCTTCTGCAGACACTGAGTTCTCTTCTTCCAATAACTTTCATGGGCCAAAGATTAATTTCCCTCGCTTCAATGGTGATGAACCAACTGGATGGATACAGAAGGCATGACAATACTTTAATATGCATAACACTTTTTATGTCACCAAAGTCCCACTTACATCCTTTCATTTGGAATGTTAAACCCTTCAATGGTTATGTTGGTACATCAAGGATCATGAAGAGCCCCAATAGACAGATTTTTGCCAACTCCTTTTGCAACAATTTGGCCCTAGTGGTTTTGATGAATTCAAAAGAGCACTCACCAAACTTTGCTAGACTGGCACTATGAGAGAGAATTAGATAGAATCTGAGAAATTATTCAAGCACACATAAGTATTTTCAAATGCATTCTATAGGAGTTCTTTTATCAGTGGTCTTAAGGATACAATCTGATATGACGTTAAAATGTTTTATCCCAACACAATGATGGAAATCCTAGGGTTGGATAAGTTGGAGAAGGACAAGATCAGGGCTCAACAATGCCCCAACTCCACTTTTGTTCCATTCATAAATATGGTTTCCCAAAGACCTCCAATCCCTCTAGCTCCTAGAACCACTCCTATTAAGCATTTGTCTGAAGCTGAGATGCGGGCACAAAGGGAACACCGGATTTGTTATAATTGTGATGAGAAATTCACCTGTGGACATCAATGTGCTAAGAAAATGACCTATCTCTTGGATGTGGCTTCTTCACCTGCACTTGAAATTCATGCAGCTTCTGAGGATCCAGTAGATGACCAGGTTGACATTCAACAACCACCTGTTGACCCTCCTTATCATGATGACCACCCAGAGATATCTCTGCATGCATTAGCTGGAGTCACCACCCCATAAACCGTGCAGGTTAAGGGGTTCTTCAATAATATCCCTCTTACACTACTCATTGATTCTAGTAGCACCCATATCTTCATTGACCCTCAAATCCCCAAACATGCTGATTGTTTTGTCTATCCTTAGTCTAGCTTTAAAGTCATGAGTGCCAATGGGGGCACCTTACCTTGCAAGGGAAAGTGTCACAATGTGCGTATCTATATTGGAGATTATACCTTGCACTCTAACATGTATGTCATGCCTTAGGAGGTTGTGATGCAATTTTTGGCACTCAATGGTTATGCACACTTGGACCCATCTTATGGGATTTTGCTGAATTGTGGATGCAGTTTTTCATCAATTGGAAAAAACACACATTGAAGGGATTACAACCAGGGTCTCTCAGCTTCATCGGTTGACATTGCATGGAAAAGCTCCTTAAGAAGAATTCACATGGTGTCATAGCTTAACTCCATTCAATTCAGATGAAACCATCAGTGGTCTCCATTACTTCCTTACTTGTACAACAAATTTTGGATCAATATGCATGTGTTCTTGCTGAACCAATGGAATTTTCAACTTCAAGACCAGGAGACCATCGTATTCCACTCCTTCCTCGATGCATTCCTCCAAACATCAGGACCATCCCTACATGGGTTTGGATAGATATATCGATCAATTTAATTGAAGGGATCCCTACATCTGGTGGGAAGATAATGATCTTCGTTATGGTTGATCACCTCTTCGCATATAGTCATTTTTGTGCCCTTAGTCATCCATATGTTGCCTCCTTAGTCGCACATATTTTCATGGACCAGATCTTCCGCGATGCAACTTTCATAAGTCTTTTCTGGCCAGAACTATTTCACCACACTGGCACCAAAATGAAGATGAGTTTAAGGTATCACCCACAAACAAATGGCCAAACTAAATTTATCAACAAATGTTTGGAAACCTATCTTCATTGTTTCACCTTTGAACAACAACATCATTGGGAAAAGTGGCTCCCTCTCTCTAAATGGCGGTACAATGCCTCCTACCCCACTGCATCTAAATGGAATCCATATGAAGCAGTTTATGGTCAGGCACTTCCAGTGATCCTTCCATACCCCCATAGAAGTTCACCAGTTTAGGAAGTTGACACGGTTCTTTGAAACCAAGATCAGATTCTTCACATTTTACAGGTAAATATTCACATGGCAAGAAACCAAATGAAACACCAGGCTGATCGTCACCGTTCTGAGTGCACTTTTCAAGTTTTTCATATGGTTTTTCTTCTACAACATCCTTACAAGCAATAATTCCTGAAACTTCCAGGACGTCATAAACTAGCTCCAATGTTCTATGGCACATATAATTTTCGTCAGAATCTTGGGATCATTACTTCTAAATTGGGATCATGGTGGTACAATACTTCCTACCATACTGCATCTAAAATGACTCCATATGAAGCATTTTATGGTCATGCACCTCCAGTACTCCTTCCATACATCCCCATCAGTTCACCAGTTTAGGAAGTTGACATGGTTCTTTGAAACTGATATCCGATTCTTCACATTTTGCAGGACAATATTCAAATGGACAGAATGTGCATGAAACAACAAGCTGATTGACATCGTTCTGAGCGCAATTTTCAAGTCGGTGATATGGTTTTTCTTCTTCTGCAGCCTTCCAAGCAATCCTCCTTGAAACTCAAAGGGAATCAAGCACTTGCTCCAAATATCTCTGGTACATGTACAGTTCTTTAGAAGATTGGGTCAATTGCTTATAAATTTGCACTTCCTCCTTCTTCTCACATTCAACAAGTGATTGGCACCAAGATCAGAGAAGAAACTATTTTACTAGAATGAGATAATGAAGGATCCATCATTCTGGATCCGAATACCATCCTTAATAAGTGCACTTGTCATTTTCACTCTCGGTTCATCCCAGAGGTCTTAATTCAGTGGTATATCCTGCAACTAGAGGATGCTACATGGGAATCACTCCTTCAACTTCAGCAATCGTTTCCACATCTAAAGCTTTGCGGACAAATATTTTCTAAGTGGGAGGGGATGTTAGGAACCCACTTTAACCCTCCTCTTTATTTTTTTATTATATTTTGTTGGACGCATATGCTTTGTAAGTCATCCCGTTAGTATGTTGTATTATCCCACATTCATGGGGATTAATAGTTGATGTTAATTCATCCAGTTAGTATGTTGTATTATCCCACATTCATGGGGAGTAATTGTTGTCTATATTAGACTTAGTATATAAGTAAGTGTTGAGGGCAATGAAATCATCAAAAATTTATTTGTTGTTTAGGTTTTCATAGGAAGATATTTGATATGAGATCATATGGAGGAATTCTGCATGGTTTTTGTACTCTACGTACATTTCGAACTGCTCAGTTGAGTCCATCATTAGGAGAATGTTTGGCTCAATATTAATTGTGTGCCTAATATCCTTTATTAATATTATTTATTAGTTATTAATTTTTTATTATTTATTTTATTATTGAGACTAATGTTGGTCGACTGTTGTTTTTTTAGAAGGTTTAAAATAGGTTTCCAATATTCGTTGAGAATTAAACCATCATCCCTATTAAAATTTTTTGGTTGTTTTCCGATTTCCAGAGCCTCACGGATTCGTCTCTTATTGTAATGTTCTTCCAGAGCTATGACCTTAGCCTTCTCCATGAAAATATAGTGATTAGTTTTTTTGGAGTGTTCTACAACTGCTGAATTTTTTGTTCTTTCATGTTTTATGTCTGTATAATGCTCCTTCAACCTTATTTTTATCGATCTTCTCATCTCTTTGATGTACTCTTCATCACATGAACAAGGAATTGAATATACTCCTTTCTTGAGCATGGGATCAATAGGATATTTTTCTTTGTCCAACATGTTTCTTAAACAATTGGGATGGGAGAAATCAGTTTCAATATGTTTCTTTCTTAATAGTCTGGCTATTTTGGCTGTGATACCTTGGATGTATGGGAGAACCACCTTTTTCATGTTCTCAGTTTGTTTTTTTTTGTTACAGTCTTTTGTTAAGAGGTTTTTTTCCTTTTTGAATGTTCTGTTGATATATTCTAATTTGTAACCATTTTCTTGAAGGAATTTAGCAAGATGCTTCAATTCCTCATCAAGGTGTTCTTTCTCAAAAATTCTTATGTCCCTAATGCAAAGGGTGTTCAAGATTCCTAATTTCTATGAGGGATGGTGATGGGATGTTGCATGTAAACATGTGTCAGTATGCATCTTTTTTCTGTATACTTGATGTGCTAATGACCCATCCTCATTTTTTGTAATAAGGACATCGAGGAAGGGAAGGCAATTGTTTTCTTGGACCTCCATTGTGAATTTTATGTGTTCGGATTGGTTATTGAGATGTGTGAGGAATTTGTTTAGGTTCTCTCTCCCATGTGTCCATATGAGATTTGTGTCATCTACAAATCTTTTCCACTCACGAGGTTTTTGGGAGAATGATTCAATAGATTTATTTTCAAAATGTTCCATGTAGATGTTGGCCACTATTGGAGATAGTGGGGATCCCACAGCTACTCCCTTAATTTGTTCATAGATTTCTCCACGAAAGGTGAAATAAGTAGATTTTAAGAAAATTTGGACTAGATTAGCCATCAAAACTGGGTTATTTTGTATTGAGCTTTCTCAAAGGAGGTTGCCCCCTCGAAGTGGCCTGCAATTAATAAAATCACTTATGTGATCCATAATTTTTGATATACCATGCATTCTGATAGTTTATTGCAGGAGGTTATCCACAGAAGAAGAAGCAAGAGAAGAAAAAATTTGCTTATTGTCACAAAGGTTGGAATATAGAGAGTGAATGCATGAATAAAAACATTGACATGTTGGTGCAACTCCTTGAGAATAACAACATCCCACTGCTAGAAGGGGAAAAGAAGAAAGAGGGAGGTTCAAGCTTAGAGAATAGGGAAGGATGCCATGCTTTGGTTGCTGTATCTTCAAGCTCTTCTTCCTTCATCTTATATTCAGTTTCCTCAAGGCACATGGATTCCATGCATGATTCCTTCTCATCCCTAGATCCTTACAGTGGTCCACCTATCCTTATGGGTGATGGTTCATAAATCCAATCCATAGGGATTGGCAAAATTGATCTTGAATATGGGTAATTCAATAATGTGTTGTTTGTGCCTGATGTTGTAGCAAACCTACTCTATGTATATCAAATGAAACACACGGATACATCCAAGAGAGTAAAATTTACTCAAAATTATGTGGAGATCTTAGAAATATCTACAGGACAAGTTGTTGCAGTGGGTTTTGCTGACCATGATTTGAGAATGTATAAATTCTCTCACTTTCTTCCATACTCCCAAGGAAATGCGATCTTATCATATGCCAATGAAGCCAGCAAGTTGTGGCATGATATATATGGACATCTCAATTATAGGTACCTTCAATCACTAAGCAAGCATAGCATGGTGGAAGGGCTTCCTAGCATCAAGTTTTCCAATGGCACTTGCAAAGGGTGCATAGTGGGGAAACATGCTGAGCGAAAATATGAGAAATAAAAGAAAATGAGGGCTATCCAAGTGATTTATATGATTCATTTAGATCTCACATGGACTATTCCTAGACCCTCATATCGGAATTCAAGGTAAATGTTGACTTTCATAGATGATTTCTCAAGGTACTACTGCGTGTATTTTCTCAAGCTAAAATAAAAAGTTTTTGAGAATTTCAAAGTGTATAAATTGGGATTGTAAGTGGGAACAGGATCAAGGTTATTAGGATTGAAAATGGTAAGGATTATGTCAACAATAATTTTCAGCAGCTTTGTGAAGAATGTGGCATCCAAATGCAACATTATGTTCCCTACACACCACAACAAAATGGTGTTGCAGAACGTAAGAATAGAGCTCTCAAGGAGATGACTACATGCATGATGGAAGCAAAGGATTTGACTACTAAGATATGGTATGAAGCTATCAATTGTGCTGCATATGTTCAGAACATAGATGCACATAGAGCACTGGAAGGAAAAACTCCATTAGAGGCTTGGAGTGGTCACATGCCCAATGTTTCTCATTTTAGGGATATGGCTCAAAGGCTTGGGCTAGAATTCCTCCCGAGAAGAGAAAGGCATTGAAACCTGAAAAAAGGAGTCCATTATGGTTGGATATGTTGAATATGCAAAGGATTACAATATATTTGATCCCTCATAACATAAAACATTCATTGAAAGGAGTGTATAGTTTGAAGAAGAGCCCATGCTGGAGATTGAACTAGCTCAAGGGGAATGCTCAAATCCTCCACTCCATGATGATGTAAGTGATGATTATTACTCTAATATTTTCGATTCTCATATTGATGAATATGATTATTACATGCATATAGATCATGAATCACCCATTCGGCCAAAGTGGGATGAGAAAACCATACAAGAAGCTGATGATCTTGTTGATGAACCACTAGACTCTAGGAAGACTACATCTCAATTTCACAATGCATTATCTACTTGTGAATTGAATCTTTCATATATATCATTTAGTATGGCTGGATTTGATCCTCATACATATCAGGAAGCATCACTTGAACTAATATGGAAAAAATCATGCAATAAGAGTTCAAGTATTTTCAAGACATTGAGACTTGGGAGTTGGTTCCCTTGCCCCCCAAGAGGAAACTAGTGCAATGCAAGTGGGTGTATAGGAAAAAGTGGATGCTGATGGTTCTGATATCAAGTAAAAGGAAATTTTGGTTTCCAAAGGCTTCTCTCAAGTCCAAGGTGTGGAATATACATAGACATTTGCACTGGTTTCAAAGATGGACTCTATCGGACTAGTTTTAGCCATTGCTCAATATAAGCGATGGGAGGATTACCACATGGATGTGAAGAGTGTTTTTATTAATGGTGACCTTCATGAGTAGATGTATATGCAGTAACCTGATGGTTTCATTCATGATCCTTCACTTTTTTTCAGGTTGAATAAGTCTCTCTATGGCCTCAAGTAAGCCCCCAAGGCTTGGTATGCCAAGATGGAGAATTATCTACTATCTCTTGGCTTTGAAAGATGAAAATATAATCCTAATGAATTTTTTTAGCATGTTGGTAATATATTTCAGGTAATAGTATTGTATTTTGATGACCTTTTTATTATAGGGAGTTGCATTGATGATATAGGATCAATAAATTCTTCATTTCACAGTGAATTCTCTATAACTGACCTTGGATTGCTGAAACAATTTCTTGGCTTAGAAATTGAGAAATATGATGCAGAGATCAAGGTAAGCCAAAAAAATTATGCTGCATACCTATAATAAAATTTAAAAATGGTTGAATGTAAAAAATCCAAGTTCCCATTCCTTTCAGGAATAAAACTAGGTGATTTTGGTGCATCTCCATTGGTGGACAGCTCGTTGTACAGACAACTAGTTGGGAGCTTGTTGTATCTTACACACTCTCAACCTGATTTGGAATATGTTTTAGGTGTTTTTTAAATATATATGTAGTATCCTCATGATATCCATTGGAATGCTGCAAAAATAATCTTGCATTGTGTGCAAGGAACCAAACACTTCGGGGTTCACTATGTTGCCGGTTATTCACTATAACTAGTTGTATTTACTGATGCTAATTGGGATGGAAATTCCATTGAAAAAAAGTACACTTCATGTTATGTCTTAATTATTGCACATGGTCCCATATTTTGGTAAATAAATAAATAACACACTATATCCCTTTCATCATCTGAGGCCGAGTATAAAGGAGCAGTGAACACAACTACACAATCTGTGAGGTTGCAAGGTATTCTTGGGGAACTTGGTTTTCATTTGATTCGTCCATAGTCATTTGGTGTGACAATAAAATTGAAATCAAGATTTCCACTGATCTAGTGGAGAGAAATAGGACCAAGCACATTAATATACACATGCACTGCATCAGGATCTGGGTGCATGAGCAGGTTATATCATTGCAGTATTACCCATCTGCAGAGAAAATGTTGACATCTTCACCAAGAGATTCACATAGAAGACATTGATATATATGAGATAACGTATTGGAGTGGGTGACACATGGTGATGACTGATACTAACTTTCATATTTTTCTCTGTGTCCGTTTTAGAGGGGAGGTTTTGTTCCCATGAGGTTTTACTCCTTACCTTGGTTATATGGACAAATAAATTTTTGTAAGAGGTGACTTGATCCTTAGTTTCCAAGGCCTCAATAATTTGATGTAATTAAACTAATTCAGGATTAAAAGGGGGTGTTAGAGCATCATACCACCTAGATCATGGGAACATACACCTAGGACACACTTTCATTTGTCGTGTACTCATGTCATATTGTCTGAATCTTGGTTATGTTGGTTTAGCAAGTTATTTGAGTGTTTTGGACAAATAAATGCACCCAATCTCCCTCATTTGACATTCTGGAGACAGATGTTCCCTTGTTAATGATGTCTCAGTCCTTGGTTTTCTCCTCATCCCTTTAAACAAGGAAATGGGTTGACTAGAGGCACCCATGCATGTGTTTTGGTGGTTTTGTCTCTTTTGGACCATGTATTTTTGCATAGAGAAACTCCCACTCACCCATGCACTCCACCACACCTATCCTACCCTAATTTATGTCCTGACATGCTCCATCCATGTTCACACTAGCATTGTTGACCGTTTGAGGTGGTTTGGGAGCTCATTGGTCCACCTATGGGGGTTTTGAGCTCCAATCTAAGGCTACCACATGTATGCATCCAAAATTCCTCCAAAGGATAATATTTTTATACTATTGCATTATAAACATGTTCGAGACATATTTACAATTTGGATAGTCATAATAAAATCTGTTATTGACCCCTTTTCTATGTGTTGATTTCACTCTTTTCACTATTTTTTGCATAATTTGTGAATAATATTGAATTATGAGGATTCCCTTAGCGCCTGTATCTTGTTGTCAATCATATTTTCACAATTTAGATTAAGGAGAACCCCAGATGCCATCATCCATAGCCTTCTAGGTTCCCGTCACTATTCAAAATTTTGTTATTCATCGATGCATCGTCGATGACGGGTCATCCACTTATGTGATGTCAACCTTTGTTTAGCACAAACTCAGATCCCCAACCTTTCAACCATCAACCACCACCCTTCATGCTTATGATGGTCATGTTTCTGAACCACAAGGATTTCTCCCAAATGTCCCCATTGAGTTTTTAAAGTATTGTAACTTCGAAAGACATTCCATATGTATTGATTGCGTTCCTCCTCTAGGAGATGAATTTGGTCTTGTTAGAGTCATTGAAAGAATAAATGTAAACCTTTGAATGTAAGTCGGGTCAATAGTACCCAACTGCCAATATAATAAATATTTTTTTCGGTGTCTTTCTATACAAGTCGGCCGAGGAAGTTAGACAAGTCGACCTTGTTAGGTTAGAGTTCAAATCAATTGAGGAATATAAAAAGGGAGGTGCTACCCTTCATTTGTACTCACTCACTCAAGCTGTTTTGCAAGAGAGAGAAAAATTAGTGCACCAAAAATAAGAGAGAAGGAATTGTATGGGTTTTACACTACTTTGGTTGAGTTCTATATGGAGGAAGTTTTGCAGGGTTTTCTCCCTTGTGGTTCCCTGAGGAAAATATTTGTGTTCTTGTGTTCTTATGTTTTTGTGCTTGTTGTTCTTTCAGTGAGCTACTATTGACAATTTGCTTTAAGATATCAACTAAGCATATTAATAAAACTTAACATGGTATCAGAGCCATCCTAAAAGGAAGCACTGCACTATTAGAGTTTTTTTACTCCAAACAAATCCCTTAACAAATCAACCAGAAAAGAGCCACTCAACTCGCCCCTAAAGAGCGCATCTTTTTGTGAATAAAGAATTGAATTCAAAGAAATTTCATTTTTTGACCAGTTATTGTTGTCGGGAAAAACTAGTGCTTCATTTTTCCTGAGACTCCATCATCAATCTTAGAAAAGGGAAGATACAATCTACCTCTCCCTAGGGAAGTGCATCTTTTCCATCACTTAGCTCTACTAGTGATACAAACTGAAAAATTAGTGTTTCTGCATCAAACCCTAGGTAATCCAGAAGGAGGTCAGTCATGAGTTGGTTTCTTCAAGTAAGTAATATTCCTCTTTATTCAATTTGAAGTTCTCAGTCTATTAAAGATGAAAAAGAATACCAAGCTAGATGAAAAGCTTGAAGGTGCTGAAAAATTCTGAGGATGGAAGTATAGGATCATGCTGATCCCACAAGAGAATGATCTAGACAAAATTGTAAAGGGGGAAGTGAAAGAACCAGAAGAAGCTGAAGCGAAGTCCAAGTATAAGAAGGATATGATCATTTCTAAAAGGATCATAGCTAACTCCATCAAGGATAAATTGATTCCTCAAGTATCCTCAAGGAAGACTCCAAAATAAATGTTTGATGCTCTATCTCGTCTATTTGAAGGAAGAAACATTAATAGGAATATGACCCTCAGAAATCAACTCAAAAGTGTAGGATCTCAAAAGCCAAAGACCATACAGTCTTACTTTACAAGATTAGCTCAAATCAAGGATAAGTTATAAGACATTGATGATATGGTTGAAGAAGCAAAAGTTGTGATGACAACCTTAAATCGTATTCCAAGAGATTGGGAATCCTTTATCCAAGGAATTTTTTCAAGAAGGAAACTAACCAAATTTCGTAAGTTATGGGAAGAATGTGTTCAAGAAGAAGAAAGGATAACATCTAGAGAAGAAAATCTAAATGACAATGAAGATCAATCATTGACAACACATACCAAAGGAAAAAGGAAGAGTTAAGACCATCCTCATAAGACTGAAGGGTTTAAGAGACACAAGAGAGACTTCTCAAATTTTGTATGCTTCACTTGCCACACGTTGGGAAACATTTCCATCAAATGTCCCATGAAAACAACGAAAATATAAAATATGAGAATATTTCAGGCCCATGCTGCTAAAGATAGTGATAAAGAGGTTGAAGAAGAAGCAAAGAAGGATGAAGACTCCAGTGAAGAATATGTACTAATCTCTACTCTAATAGGATCAGTATCACTAGGAAATGACACCTGGTTAGTTGATAGTGGTGCCTCCAAGCACATGACAAGTTACAAGGAATATCTCTCACGCCTTGTACAAAAAAAATACCCACACAAAGTAATGCTTGGAGATTATTCCCAATACCCTATTAAAGAAATAGGAGAAGCATACTATAAGTTGGATTCTAAAAATCATATGAAGATGAAATATGTCATGTATGTCCTAGGACTAAAGAAGAATATTCTTTCCATTTTAGCCCTAGAAAAAAAGGCTTCAGGGTTGCTTTTGTGGATGTAAAAGTTCCCATGTGGACAAAAGGTAAAACCATAGATGATGTAGTAGAAATTGTAGTTGAAGAAGGGGGAATTTACAAACTAAAGGGACATGTAGATTCAACATTAGCAACTGGTACCATAATCCCATGTGAGATATGGAACATAAGGTTTTCTTGTATTCACTACAAAGCTCTACCAATTGTAAGCAAGGTTGTGACTGGTCAACCAGAAATTAAGATAGAACATGAAGGAGTGTACAAAGGATGTGCACAAGTAAAGAATACTAAGAATCCTTATCCAAAACATGACAGCAAAGAAAAAGGGATTTTATATATTATCCCCTTAGACATATTTGGGACAATGAAAAGCACTTCATTAAGTGGGTATGTCTACTATGCTTCTTTTATTGATGACTACTCCTGCAAGACTTGGATATACTTCTTGAAAAATAAGGATGAAGTGTTTGAAAGGTTTAAATAATTTAAGGCCCTAGTAGAAAACCTCTCTAAAAATAAAATAAATATTTTGAGGCCAGATAATGGAGGAGAATTCACATCAAATGAATTCCATGATTGTTAGATTTTTATCATTCAAGCTAGCATTATGATCTTAGGATGTTATCTGAGAGAATAACATGCACAACAATAAAACAAAAGAGACAATGAACACAAATATTTTCCTCGGGGAAACCATAAAGGAGAAAACCCTTCAAATTCCTTAGAGATAGAATCAGCACCAAAAGTAAAACCCTAAAAACAGTAAGATGATCTCCCGACAACAGTAGTCTCTCTCTTGTCCCAATAACTTCTCCCTCACTCATGCGCTCCAGTGAGTGAGTGTGTGTGTGATAAATAGAGAGGCTCACTCTGTATTTATATTCTTTTGTTCACGTAATGTCCACTCCAACATGTCGGCCTCACTTAACAATTACTTACTAGAGCCAACATCTCTAGGAGAGTCTAATAACCCTAGTGGCCCACAACTTGTGGGTACTTTGCCCCTCTGATCAACAAGGAGGGTTAACCTTAACACAATGGTGGGGACTATTGCCCCGACATACAATAACTCACCTAGGGCCGACTTCTCTTGGATATTCTATTAACCCTAGGGACCCACAACTCCGGGGACTTTAACCCTTGAACAATAGGAGGGTTAACCAAAATGACTTGACATGACTTGTTTACATTATTGAATCTCCCAATAGGAACATTAGGGCATGTTATGACTCCAATACATTACAGACACTTATCAAAATAAACATCGGGGTACAATACATAAGATATACAAGTGAATACAATCTGCAGTTACAAATACATCAACACTCCCTCGTAACTAGGAAGGTATTCTCTCGACACAATTTATCAGCACAAGTATTCTTGTCTCTATCATATGGATAATCATTGAGTTATTGTCATCTTAATCTTCAAGTCATCTTCATCTAGATCTGGATCATCACTTGATCTGGATCATCATCATTGGATCTGGATCATCTCTGCTAGATCAACATCACTGGATTTGGATCGTCACTCGATATGGAACATCACTACTGGATCATCATCACTGGATCTGGATCATTACTCGATATGGATCATCTCTGCTAGATCAACATCACTGGACATGGATCATCACTTGATGTGGATCATCAGTACTGAATCATCATCACTGGATCTCGATCATCACTCGATCTAGATCATCAATGGGTTATAATCACTGGTGCTATCTCTTGATTATTCTCATCACAGAAAGTTCTACAGATCCGGCCCTTTCTCATACTAGATGTAGGCCTGGCCTCCAAGTTGGTCTTAATCTTCTTTAGCACTTACATCTAACCCAGTCAGAAAGGCCTATCCAACACTTCTATCTGACCATGGGAGGGCCTGACCTACCCCCATGTTAGAATGGCATGCCCAGCACTGACATATGACCATGAGAGGAAGACATCCACCCTCATGTCAGAATGGACCAGCCCTAACATTTTACCATGGGAAGGCCCAGCCTACCCCCATGTCACAATGGCGCATCCCTTACATCTTACCATGGGAGGGCCCAGTAGGCCCCCATGTGAGAATGGATCTCAGTCCTAGACTGAGGGTTCTTGGTAATTAACCAGGTGCCTCCATTCTCCTAGAGAATGGCATCAGCCCTTACATTTGACCATGAGAGGAACACATCCACCATCATGTCAAAATGACCCAACCCTTGCATTTGACCATGAGAGGGCCCAACCTGCCCCCATGTAAGAATGTCTCTCAGTCCCAGAATGAGGGTTACTGGTAATTGACTAGGTGCCTCCATTCTCCCAGAGGATGGCATCAACCCTTATATTTTATCAAGTTGGAATACATCCCTCAATCACATCAGAATGGCCCTACACTTATATCTGTTCATGTAATACTACATCCCATAGTCATATTAGAATGGCCATTAGTCCCAGACTGACTATTCTAGTAACTGACCAGGTACCTCCATTTAGAGAATGGAAACCAATGCTTATATATCATCATGTAGGAACTAATCCTATAGTCACATAAGAATGGCTCAACACTCATATCTGACATGTAAGGAACCAATCCTCTCACCATGACAGAATGGATCAGCCCTTACATCTGACCATGGAAGGAACCAATCCTCTCACCATGTCAGAATGGCTCATGGACTCATCACTTCCCCTTGGAGGAACCTCCATCTGGAGAACCCTAAGCTTCTCCTTGAAGTACTCAAACTTCACTTTGGCTAATGGCTTCATCAACACATCAGCTATCTATTCTTCGGTTGCAAAATACTAGAGCTTCACTGCTCCTCTCTACACCATATCCCTGATATAGTGATACTTGATCTTGATATGCTTCGACTTGTCATGGAACACTAGGTTCTCCAACAACTTCACACAAATTTGGTTGTCGCAATATATACAAGTAGCATCTAACTAAAGATCAAATAAATCAGACAATAGCTTCCTCATCCATACTGCATCACAACTAGTTAAACAAGATGTGACACACTCTACTTCAGCTGTAATCAGTGCCATATAGGATTGCTTCCTGCTAAACCAAGAGATCACACCTAATCCCATACTGAAGCAACACCCTGAAGTGCTTTTCCTATCGATGGCACTGCCTGCCCAATCTGAATCAACATAAACTTCCAGGTTAATCTTCTCATTCGTATCATACTTGAGACCATACTCAACGGTACCCTTTGCAACCATCAGGTGAACATGTCTCAATGTGTTCACAGCAAAGAAAATATCTAGTCTTGTATCCGTCAGGTACATCAAGGAACAAAACATCTGACAATACATCGTGGTATCAACTGACTCTGATGAAGCAACACTTAATAGCTTCAGGTTCGATGCCATAGGTGTGGTCATGTAGTCCATCATCCTAAACCTCTTCAGGATCTCTACTGCATACTTCCCTTGTTGACACCTCCATGCTTAGAACGTAGTGCATCATCCCCAATTCCTTCATCTTGAGCTCGGCAGCAAGTCTCCTTCTTGCAACTTTAATGAGTTCCTCATTTCTATCAGGAACAAGACATCGACATATAACAAGAGCATCACTAGTATTCCATCTTCAAACTTGAAGCAGAGGTTGGAATCTGCTTTACTCTCAGTAAAGCCTAGAGTCATACGTAATCTGTCCATCCTGTCGTACCATGTTGAACCTCAAGATATTCTGCAGTCACTCCCTCTGAAACGAATCATCATTCTCCCTCTATCTTTCATACTCTATGCACTAAAACATTCTATACCAGAGTGACAAGTAGATTCCTACGCTACTTATATTCTATGTATCCATCTAGGATCACTGGATACCAAGATCCTATATCTTGAACTTTTTCAAAAGTTCTTCTCACACCCATCAGTGAGCTTATCATCCTCTATAGGATTTCATCTTCAACCTTGTAGAAAGGTTAAGATCTTCATCAAGCTCATCATGTATGTGTTATCCCATGGGTGTCTTCTGAACTCGTACAAGGCCTTCTTTCATTTGTACACATGATTCTTTCTACCATGTGTCTCAACTCCCACTAGCTGCAAATGTCTCTTTGTAGTCTATGCCTTCTTTTCATGAGAATTCTTGTGCTACAAATCTTGCCTTGTATCCCACAATGTTTTTGTCTACTGCATGATGGAACTATGAACTTCCCTTCACGTATCGATACTGCATCCTAGACATCATTCTTCTTGAACTAGTCTTCCCTTTTTTCTTGGTTACTTCTTCATAGTTCGAAGTTTCAGCATCAATGATGTCACTGCATTCGTCATATTACTCTTTATTTGTTGTCACTTGTTCTTCAGAAGAAGTCTCATCCTTCTTTGCTTGTAGGCTATTTTACGCAATCTTTACTACAACTCAAATGCATTTGTATGGTTAGAAACACTTCATAAGGAATATTTATAATGAAAAATTCTTTTGCATCAAGATATATGATTATGCAACTATTTTAGCCAATACAACATTCATCCATATCTCACAGACACTTTCTAGATGCCTTCCATCTCTACCAGGGCAACATTGAGATTGTGCACTAATCCAATATGTCAATAAAGAGGTTTCATTCTAGATATTAGCAATGGAGAGTGGTATAGCACCATGAGCTACTTACCCATCACATGGATATTAGTAGTATACTGTCATTAATGCAAACATTCTATCATGCATAATACATCAATTGAATATACACAAATGCATAACAAAACAATATCATGAAATGACAATTGAATACTTATTTTTATTTTTTTCGTGGGTAGACTCCTTCTTGAGCCTTCAGCTTGATCATCTTCTTCAATCATAATAGCATAATTTCTTATCCAAATGCTAATATGGATAAGAGGTTCTTCAAGATTTGAGTCCTTTGTATTCCTCATCGCTTATGGGATATTATTTGAATGGTGAGAGCTTGATCTTCCATTGCTGCCATTTTCTCTTCTCTTATTATGAGTCAAGCTTCTTCTTCTTCCCAGAGTTTGCTGAAAGTAATCACTTCCTTCTGGAAAACATTCCTCACATGAACGAATCCCATGATCCTGAGATGTCATTCAAGGTGTCCATCACTACTTCGGCATTTTCCAGTTCTTCTTCTACCACTTCAATTTGTTCCTTGATTTGAGAGACCATTGTAAAGTATGACTGTATGGTCTCTGCATTCTGGATCTTCACATTCTTCAACCGTTTTCTCAAACTGATATTTTGATTTATGTTCTTCCCTTCAAATAACTTGGTCAAGGAATCAACCATCTCTTTCGGTGTCTTTAGGGAATACACTTGTGGTATAAGGTGATCCATGATTGAATCAACAATGATCTTTTTTGGCTTTGACCAAGTTCTTCTGGTGTAAGGCTTTTAGCCTCATCTCCCTCTGGAACTGGGACCCCTATTCTTATGTAGGTGTCCAATTCATTTTCTTCAAGGAGATCATATACTTCCATGATTGGAAATTTTCAACTTCAACAAGCTTATCATCAAGCTGATGTGATAGATCACTATGAAATGAGAACCTCAAACGAAAATAACAAAAGATTAGATCTCACCGATTCGAGGTGTCCGTCTTGGTTCTGGAGCTGGCTGATCTAGGGTTTGTCAAAGAAACCCTAATTTTCAAAACTTGGAATTTTTAAGATATGATTTGATAGAAATATATACCTCTTCAAGGTGAGCTGTCCAATGTACTCCTTTTCTGAAAACAGTGGAGGGAAGCTCCCGGAACAGGAAGCTCTAGTTCACCAATTTCTTCTGCAAAAATTCCCACTATTGTTTCTACGGTATATCTGAAATTATTGATCCTCTATGTATGAAACTTTGCACTGAGGTATACTCGACTATCCCTGTTCCAACACGATAGGTTTCATCAGAATTGGTTTCACCAATTGGGACTTATGATTATTTTCCCAAGGTGACATGTTTCATGACTATTCAACATAGCGAAGTTGTACAAACTTCCATGTGTCACTGTTTCATCTTCAAGGTCAGAAAAATATACCATTGAAATTAAAATCTATGCCCTTTCTAGAACATCTTCAGAAATTTCATTTGGACCTTTGTAGCCAGAGATATAGCAATTATCCCTAGGTGTCTTGTTTATGGATAAATCCTGGAAGAGGATGGAACTCGTAACTTGGAGGGATCATATCTCCTAGAATATAGAGAATATGAGGATGAAATTTGGACATAGTGTAAATTCATATTTTATATTTAGCCTGTGAAAGTTTAAGCTCCTGATCCTTCTCCATTCCAGAGATATAGAAAATGTACCAAAACCTATCAGTTTTAGTATTTTAGTTTTTTTTCGGCCCAGGGTCAAAATAGGGTTTGACTTTCTTGGAGTTGTACCTAACCAAAAATCTTGATCTAGGTCTCTAAAATTTGATTTTGATGAGGACAACAATCCTATGTCTGGCTTACTCAAAAATTCTTCTTCTGTAAGAAGCCCTAATTTCCTGCACCAAAAACTGAAAATGTCCGGAATTGAATTCTGCTTTGAGAGAAAGATGTGCCCTTCAATAGAGACTTAGCCTAACATAATTTTGCTGAGGGATTGTGGAGAGAGACCCAAAAATTAAGAAGCCCTATCTTTTGAAGCTGCACAATGTCTTCTTCTTAGGTTAGCTATGATACCATGTTAAATTTGTATCATTCAAGCTAGCATTATGATCTTAGGATCTTATCTAAGAGAATAACATGCACAAGAATAAAACACAAGAGACAATTAACACAAAATATTTTACTCGGGGAAAGCATAAAGGATAAAACCCCACAACTTCCTCAGAGATAGAATCAGCACCAAAAGTAAAACCCCAAAAATAGTAAGATGATTTCCCGATAGCAGTAGTCTCTCTCTTGTCCCAACAACTTCTTTGTCACTCATGCGCCCCAGTGAATGAGTGTGTGTGTGATAAAAAGAGAAGCTCACTCTTTATTTATATTATTTCATTCACTTAATGTCCACTCCAACATGTCAGCCTCACTTAACAATTACTTACTAGAGCCGACATCTCTAGAAGTGTCTAATAACCCTAGTGCCCCACAAATTGTGGGGAGTTTTCCCCTCCGATCAACAAGGAGGGTTAACCTTAACACAATGGTGGGGAATATTGCCCTGACTTACAATAAATCACCTACGACTGACTTCTCTAGGATAGTCTAATAACCCTAGGGCCCCACAACTGTAGGGACTTTAACCCTTGAACAATAGGAGGGTTACTCACAATGACTTGACATGACTTGTTTACATTAGGCACATCGGGGCATGAGATGACTCCAATACATTACAGACATTTCCCGGAATAAACATCAGGGTACAATACATAAGATATACAAGTGAATACATTCCCAAGTTACAAATACATCAACACTCTCTCTTAACTAGGAAGGTATTCTCTCGACAGAATTTATCAGCACAAGTCTTCTTCTCTGTATCATCTGGATCATCATTGAGTTCTCATCATCTTCATCTTCAAGTCATCTTCATCTCAATCTAGATCATCACTAGATCTAGATCATCATCACTGGATCTGGATCATTACTCGATCTGGAGCATCTCTGTTGGATCAACATCACTAGATATAGATCATCATTGCTAGATCATCATCACTGGATCTGTATTATTACTCAATCTAGATAATCTCTGTTGGATCAACATCACTGGATCTGGATCATCATCACTAGATCTGGATCATCACTCAATCTAGATCATCAAGGCTTATCATCACTCATGTTATCTCTTGATTCTTATCATCACAAGAAGTTCTATAGAGATGGCCCTTTCTCATGCTGGTTGTAGGCCTAGCCTCCAAGTTGGTCTTCATCTTCTTCAGCACTTATATCTGACCCAGTCAGAAAGGCCCGTCTAGCACTTATGTCTAACCATGGGAGGGCCCGACCTGCCCCCATGTTAGAATGGCACACCCAGCACTCACATCTAACCATGAGAGGAACGCATCCACCATCATGTCAGAATGGTCCAGCCCTTACATCTTACCATGGGAGGGCCCAGCCTACCCCCATGTCAGAATGGCTCTCAATCCCAGACTGAGGGTTCCTGGTAATTGACCAGGTGCCTCCATTCTCCCAAAGAATAGCATCAGCCCTTACATTTGACCATGAGAGGAACACATCCACCATCATGTCATAATGGCATGGCCCTTACATCTGACCATGGGAGGGCCCAGCCTGCCCCCATGTCACAATGGCTCTTAGTCCCAAACTGAGGGTTCCTGGTAACTGACCAGGTGCCTCCATTATCCGAGAGAATGGCATTGTTATAGCTGATTTTACCACTCTAGGTGAATCACCCTTTGTATGGCCTTCCCCTATCCCTTTGGAGATTCCTTAGATCCCGTGGACCATTTTTTGTCCTTTGATGTTTCCTTGACCATCCCTAAAAACATGTCAAAAATGATACACGCGACTTTTAAACCCTTAATCGCATATATACACGGGTTTGACCCCTAAAACCGTGTACATGTAGATGTGTACAAAATCGAAATCCTTTTGGAGTTTTCCTTGACATGGATCTAACTCACTTGACTCCTAGCCTTCCCTATGCCTTGATATCACTCGGATTCGACCTTTCATTACCCCTTTGAAAAGATATATAAGGAACTCTATGGTACATTGAAGGCATATGAGAGAATTGAGAGCAAAGAAAATATAGTCCATTGTTGCCGAAACTTATGCTTAAGTCTACATCCCTTTGTCCCTTAGAGCACTTTTGTGTTCTTCCCAAGCTTGCCTTTTTCTTGTGAGCTTGCTATCGAGAGATGGAGGACTGAGGTGGTGGAGGACGAAGTGGGGGATTCAGTTTCTCCGATTCGTAGACGTGTCGACAGAGGTTGTATCTATTGTAATCTCTGATTTATATTAATAGAAATATCTTTTCTTGTCCAATAATGTGTGTTTGAATGAATATTTTATCCATGGGATGATTTCAAATGCTTATACATTGTTGATTATATATGCTAGAATAGATCTAACACCATGATATATAGTATGCTTTTATTGTTTACTTGTTGTTGAGGAAGTAATTTATCAACTCAAGCTGAAGTTGGAAAGCTCAACGGGGATCTACTGGAACCGTTCGGAATAAGGTATGAGTTCTGATCCTTTAGTGTTAGACATTTACTTTCTATTGCATATTGGAAAGGATTGATTTTTGGAGTCAAGCTGTCTGTTGTGGTACCCCAAGCCATAGAAATTTCTCTTCGTAACAGAATTGACGACTCCGCTAGGGAGTTCCTAGTAGTTGTCCTTTGGGGGTTTTTCTATCTGCATTCAATGACTTTGAATTGCTCTTTCTCTCTTGTTTCTGTGTCGGGTCTGGGGGCATGTTTTCCTGGTAGTGTTTGATTGGTGTGAAGTTTGTCTCAGCTTGTCTATTTTCCTTGATTTTTATGCACCTTTCTTCCTGTACGCCAGTTTTTAACTCACAGTCGCGTATACACACGGGTTTCTCTGTGATTTCCACGTATACACGCGGGTTTACTACGAACAGTCACCTATGCCCTTAGTTTTTCCTTTTAGTGGAATTTGAATGGTTTTTGGGTGAAGTTTGATGATTGCAAGTCTCCTTTGACACTGCCTGAGTCTGTTTATACCTCTGTTTCTAACCAGAGACATTTTTTTTAGGGTAAATTTTTTTTAAGAAGGTTCTTGTCATGGCATTTTTGATTTTTTGTTTGGGATTAGTGTATTAGATTTCTTTTACCTTAGTTATTTGCTGGAGTGCTGTTTGAGTGTGCTTGCAGAGTCTGGGGGTTGTAGAATCATCCTTTTTCTTTTTGTATCTCATTTTATTTCAAAAAATCCAAAAATATTTGCTTATCATCATGCATTGCATTTTGCATAGTACTTGCACTAGATTTGCTTTGGAGTATTAGTTAGGATTTCATATAGGAAATCTTGCATTCGTCATTTGAAGAAAAAATGTGCATTTCATGTAGTAGCATACCCTATTTTCATGGAGACAATGCATTTGCATTGATTGTTAGGTGTGCATTTTACTTCATGTTGTGTCATAACACCATTAGTTGCACGGACATGTCCCTCTTTTGAGTAATAAATCCAATTAAAATCAACGCTGAATTAAAATGAACTACACTCTTTTCTTTTATAGGGTGCACCAACAAGATTAGGTTTTAGGGTCTTGGAATAGTTCATTGTGAGTAAATTCTCCTAGACCACTAAACAACAACATGTATGTGTCTGTCCAGGTGAGTGTGTGAAATCCTTGGTATAACCAGTGTTTCTCAGGATCCTCCTCTCAAAAGGGAGTTAAGCATGAGGCAATGTGAGCAGTTATTGATTGGGATGACCCCAAGTCATAACTGAGTAGCACCAAAGATATTTCCAGGATTGTATTCATATCTGGGGGCTCTTTCAAGAGTTTCAGGCTTTGATACCCTGCCCATACGGTCATTCCTGCCTGCGACTGTCCTCCTGAGCATTGATTATATTGAGGTGAACTTAGTGGCCTTACCTAGGATATTGAGGGGTACTTTGCAGGGGTTATTTTGCGGGTGTCTCGGCCAGGTTGGGGTCGGATAACACAGTCGCTTTACGCATTGAAGCTGAGGGACACAATAATTGGTTACCTACCAATGCTTGTTGTGTATGGGAGTCTTAAGCCTCTCCTAGGAAAGACATACCTACCTCATTCAGGAGCTCACTTATCCTACCCTTGATTGCTTGCATTTGGCTTTAGATTTTATTGGTGATTGCTCTGTGCACAATAGCTTGCCTAGGGTTTGCGTAAATAGAGAGTATTTTATATTTTTTGAGTCATTATGGATTTGGGTGCGGCTCCTCACCGTTCTCGTCGTTTAGCAGGACTTTCTCCTTCTACATCTCCTCCTCCTTTAGGAGAGAGACATAGATAGTCCAGGCCAGACTACTTCACACATTGATTCACACAGCATGGGAGATCATATAGAAGGTATTCCAAAACCACTTTCTCCCATTCAAGTGGAAGATGGGGAGTTTACTCCTACCTACGATCCTTCACCAGAGTTAGGACTTGTGATTTTTGAGATAGGAACCTTTCATCATAGACTTACTCACTCTAGGGTTGATTCCCCATTGACGCATTACCATTGTGGAATGTTGGAGAATGCTGAGACTCATTTTGAACCCGTGAGCACTAGTTATGGTAGTTATGGTATGTCTGATTTTCCCACACATGATTTGGCATTTCATGTTGAATCTGAGTTCGAGCCTAACACTATGCCTAGGGGCACTCTCATTCCTTACCATGTGGAGAGGTTTGGGAGCACTAGTCACATTGCACCTTCCATCTCGGTGGTGGAAGTTACATCACATATTCCTCCTAGGTCTAGGGTTAGTGATCCTATTAGGATACCAGATCCAAGACAAGTGACTATAGGGAATAGTACGTACATAATTACATAGACCCCTCCGTCCTTTGTCCCTAGTTCTTCAAATGTTCACCCTCCACTTCATTCACATGGTCCTTTGGGACAAAACATTGCTACGAGTTATGTCTGTACTAAGATTACTAGACCATTTGTGTCTCAGCTTCATCTACCGCTCATTGTTTCGGGAGGTCATGCTCATACTTCTAGAGGTCACATTCCTACTTCCGGAATGTATATTCCTACTTTCAGAGTGTATGTTCCTACTTATGGAGTGTCTCATGCGACATCTCATGTGATGACTTATGGAACCTATTATGGGACGTAGTATGGATAGGGTTCTTCACCTTATGGGGGTGGGTATCAACAACCTGCTTACTCTCCCAATTACAGCTTTGTAACTCCTAATATTCAAGCTCCACCACACTATGGTGCTTCCATGCCACCCTATACGGGTCAAACGGGAAGAGGGCACTATGGCCAAGGCCATGGTGGTAATTAGACCTATGTGAATCAGAACTATCAGGGAGTGGTCCATCGACCTCATCATCCTAGGCTCCCTTTCCTCACGATGCTGAATCTTCCTGACTTGTCGATATTGACGAACGATCCTGTAGCTCATGACTCGGCTTAGCTGGCTATCCCTACTAAGCTTCCCTCGGACATACCTAAGTTCGAAGGAAAACTGGGAGAGGATCTGAGTGAACATGTTACTACCTTTCACCTATGGTGCTCTTTGAATTCCTTACACTAGGATTCCATCCGTTTAAGGCTATTTCAACGCACCCTTATAGGGCCTGCCGTGAAATGGTATATAGAGCTACCTAGGGGGGCATTCTCTTTGTTCGATGACCTAGCGATGACTTTTCTTAACCACTTCTAGCTAACAGTGTGTTTTGATGCTGGTACGAAACTCTTTTTGACATTTTGGCAGGATAAAGCCACACACTTCTCGAATCATATCTAAGAGTGGCGTAGACGGAAGAGGTTAATTAAAGCATTTATACTTCCAGAGTTCCTCCTCGAATGGTTCCTTAAGTTGTTATTGCCTTATACAGCGAAGGATGTTTCTACATCCATATTGCAGAATGAGGAAAAAGTGATTTTTAGGGCTCAGGAACTGGACTTGATATATGCTCAGTCCAGTTTGTTATATTAGATTATTCCTAATGCTCCACGTTCTAGTTTCGACCCCAAAGTCAAACCTGGACCACATGTCGATGGCATTGTTGGTTGTGCAAGTGTGAAACCTGCGGAGTCGGTTGCAAAAAAAGTTATTCAATTGTCAATCAACCAATCTAATTTGGGACAAGCTATAGCTTCATTTCAACCTGCCCAAACGGCAAGTGTACTTTCAGTGCAATCATTGGACCAGAAGGGTAACCAGCAGCCCAGACGGAATAGAAAAAAGGGTAAGAATAATCATAAAGGTGGGAATAAGAATGAGAATGCTAATAGTAATGACAAGAATGGACATAATGCTAGGGAGGAAAGCAAGCTAATAGTAAGGTTAAGTTCCCTTGCAAGTTATGTAAGGACGATCACCTCACTTACTTGTGCCCTCGTATCGATGAAGCCTCAAGATTCCTGGCACAGGGCCTAGCTATGCTAACTAACCCTTTACCTCACAATCAAAATATGAACTCAATGACCCATGATCAGTTTGGTGGTGATCAAGATCCACCAGAGGGTAGTGGTTATGGTTGGATTAACATGGTACGTGCTGCGAAAGTTGTGATCCATGCAAAAGACTATGGTTCATCACAACCCAGCCCAGGAAAAGAACCTGATCCACCAGGGTCCCCTTTGTGTATTGAGAAACCTATGGATAAACCTAAAGCTGCACCTCGTATTCCTAAGGGAGTCCTTAAGCATTCGAGGCACAATCCTAATGCCCAAGCTGCCTAGAACTATTTAGTTGTCGAGGATTTGGGCCACATTGCTTGTGCAATGTTTGCATTGGAAGTGCTTCAGAGTTGTCCTTCGCAAAGGAAGGCGTTGCTTTCTGCCCTTGGTGTGAATGATGATGATTCTTCCTCCATGATTATATTTGAAACCGTAGGACTTCAGCCTCGCTTTCCTTACTATATGTCTCTTTTGATTCATGTAGAATTCCTTAATATGACCATTGCTGGGTAGGAATTGGATGTACAGTATGGAAGTCGTTTCTTCTTCCCTATTTCACATTGTATGCTTTCCGTTTAACAGGAAGATAGTCACGATTGATCAAACGACATTCAAGAATCCATCTGTTACCGTATCTTCGGGTGCTTTGATCCTGATCGTTGACCACTCTCAACCGGCAACTGGGAGTGTGGTTGTAGGCATGTATCCATCCCTCATGGGAAGCTTTAGTTGTCCTGCACCGATTCTTATGATAGGGTCTAGTTTTAGTGAGGATTCGACATCTATGAGATAAGTGTCTTTTCGCACGAGTCATATGGAAGATTCTTGGATTCTTCCTACACCAAGTACTCCGAGTGAGCCCATCGTGATGGAAATGCCATTTCCTACAACTATGATGGCTTATCAAGCTAATATCAAGTGTGTTACAGAGCCTAGTCCTTCCTCTTCGTGGATGGAGGAGGAGGACCCTTATGTGCTGCCAGCATGGGCAGTGCAGTCTTCTCATGCGAATGACTGCCTTGATACTATTTTCCCTTCAGATGAAGCGATTATTGAGGCTATGTCAGGAGTTGAGCCACCATGGGAGGAACTCCATCATAGATCTTACTTTCTTCCTAAGCTTGACCACTTGGAGCATGAGGACTTTAGGGAGGTTCTTAGTGAGAGAGTTGGTAGTCCTATGGTTCCGTTAAGCTCTCCTAGTCCAATGGCTGATGGAAACATGGTGAACATATTAAGAAAACTTAACATGGTATCAGAGCCATCCTAAAAGGAAGCACTGCACTATTAGAGTTTTTTTACTCCAAACAAATCCCTTAACAAATCAACCAGAAAATAGCCACTCAAATCGCCCCTAAAGAGCGCATCTTTTTGTGAATAAAGAATTGAATTCAAAGAAATTTCAGTTTTTGACCAGTTACTGTTGTCGGGAAAAACTAGTGCTTCATTTTTCCTGAGAGTCCATCATCAATCTTAGAAAAGGGAAGATACAATCTACCTCTCCCTAGGGAGGTGCATCTTCTCCATCAATTAGCTCTACTAGTGATACAAACTGAAAAATTAGTGTTTCTGCATCAAACCCTAGGTAATCCAGAAGGAGGTCAGTCATGAGTTGGTTTCTTCAAGTAAGTAATATTCCTCTTTATTCAATTTGAAGTTCTCAGTCTATTAAAGATGAAAAAGAATACCAAGCTAGATGAAAATCTTGAAGGTGCTGAAAATTTTGAGGATGGAAGTATAGGATCATGCTGATCCCACAAGAGAATGATCTAGACAAAATTGTAAAGGGGGAAGTGAAAGAACCAGAAGAAGCTGAAGCGAAGTCCAAGTATAAGAAGGATATGATCATTGCTAAAAGGATCATAGCTAACTCCATCAAGGATAAATTGATTCCTCAAGTATCCTCAAGGAAGGCTCCAAAATAAATGTTTGATGCTCTATCTCGTCTATTTGAAGGAAGAAACATTAATAGGAATATGACCCTCAGAAATCAACTCAAAAGTGTAGGATCTCAAAAGTCAAAGACCATACAGTCTTACTTTACAAGATTAGCTCAAATCAAGGATAAGTTATAAGACATTGATGATATGGTTGAAGAAGAAAACGTTGTGATGACAACCTTAAATCGTATTCCAAGAGATTGGGAATCCTTTATCCAAGGAATTTTTTCAAGAAGGAAACTAACCAAATTTCGTAAGTTATGGGAAGAATGTGTTCAAGAAGAAGAAAGGATAACATCTAGAGAATAAAATCTAAATGACAATGAAGATCAATCATTGACAACACATACCAAAGGAAAAAGGAAGAGTTAAGACCATCCTCATAAGACTGAAGGGTTTAAGAGACACAAGAGAGACTTCTCAAATTTTGTATGCTTCACTTGCCATACGTTGGGAAAAATTTCCATCAAATGTCCCATGAAAACAACGAAAATATAAAATATGAGAATATTTCAGGCCTATGCTGCTGAAGATAGTGATAAAGAGGTTGAAGAAGAAGCAAAGAAGGATGAAGACTCCAGTGAAGAATATGTACTAATATCTACTCTAATAGGATCAGTATCACTAGGAAATGACACCTGGTTAGTTGATAGTGGTGCCTCCAAGCACATGACAAGTTACAAGGAATATCTCTCACGCCTTGTACAAAAAAAATACCCACACAAAGTAATGCTTGGAGATTATTCCCAATACCCTATTAAAGAAATAGGAGAAGCATACTATAAGTTGGATTCTAAAAATCCTATGAAGATGAAATATGTCATGTATGTCCTAGGACTAAAGAAGAATATTCTTTCCATTTTAGCCCTAGAAAAAAAGGCTTCAGGGTTGCTTTTGTGGATGTAAAAGTTCCCATGTGGACAAAAGGTAAAACCATAGATGATGTAGTAGAAATTGTAGTTGAAGAAGGGGGAATTTACAAACTAAAGGGACATGTAGATTCAACATTAGCAACTGGTACCATAATCCCATGTGAGATATGGAACATAAGGTTTTCTTGTATTCACTACAAAGCTCTACCAATTGTAAGCAAGGTTGTGACTGGTCAACCAGAAATTAAGATAGAACATGAAGGAGTGTACAAAGGATGTGCACAAGTAAAGAATACTAAGAATCCTTATCCAAAACATGACAGCAAAGAAAAAGGGATTTTATATATTATCCCCTTAGACATATTTGGGACAATGAAAAGCACTTCATTAAGTGGGTATGTCTACTATGCTTCTTTTATTGATGACTACTCCTGGAAGACTTGGATATACTTCTTGAAAAATAAGGATGAAGTGTTTGAAAGGTTTAAATAATTTAAGGCCCTAGTAGAAAACCTCTTTAAAAATAAAATAAATATTTTGAGGCCAGATAATGGAGGAGAGTTCACATCAAATGAATTCCATGATTGTTAGATTTTTATCATTCAAGCTAGCATTATGATCTTAGGATCTTATCTGAGAAAATAACATGCACAACAATAAAACACAAGAGACAATGAACACAAAGATTTTCCTTGGGGAAACCATAAAGGAGAAAACCCCGCAACTTCCTCAGAGATAGAATCAACACCAAAAGTAAAACCCTAAAAACAGTAAGATGATCTCTCGACAGCAGTAGTCTCTCTCTTGTCCCAATAACTTCTCCCTCACTCATGCGCTCCAGTGAGTGAGTGTGTGTGTGATAAATAGAGAGGCTCACTCTGTATTTATATTATTTTGTTCACGTAATGTCCACTCCAACATGTCGGCCTCACTTAACAATTACTTACTAGAGCCAACATCTCTAGGAGAGTCTAATAACCCTAGTAGCCCACAACTTGTGGGGACTTTTCCCCTCTGATCAAAAAGGAGGGTTAACCTTAACACAATGGTGGGGACTATTGCCCCGACATACAATAACTCACCTAGGGTCGACTTCTCTTGGATATTCTATTAACCCTAGGGACCCACAACTCTGGGGACTTTAACACTTGAACAATAGGAGGGTTAACAAAAATGACTTGACATGACTTATTTACATTATTAAATCTCCCAATAGGCACATTAGGGCATGTTATGACTCCAATACATTACAGACACTTATCAAAATAAACATCGGGGTACAATACATAAGACATACAAGTGAATACAATCTGCAGTTACAAATACATCAACACTCCCTCTTAACTAGGAAGGTATTCTCTCGACACAATTTATCAACACAAGTATTATTGTCTCTATCATCTGGATAATCATTGAGTTATTGTCATCTTCATCTTCAAGTCATCTTCATCTGGATCTGGATCATCACTCGATCTGGATCATCATCATTGGATCTAGATCATCTCTGCTAGATCAACATCACTGGATTTGGATCGTCACTCGATATGGAACATCACTACTGGATCATCATCACTGGATCTGGATCATTACTCGATATGGATCATCTCTGCTGGATCAACATCACTGGATATGGATCATCACTGCTGGATCATCATCACTGGATCTCGATCATCACTCGATCTAGATCATCAATGGGTTATAATCACTGGTGCTATCTCTTGATTATTCTCATCACAGAAAGTTCTACAGATCCGGCCCTTTCTCATACTAGATGTAGGCCTGGCCTCCAAGTTGGTCTTAATCTTCTTTAGCACTTACATCTAACCCAGTCAGAAAGGCCTGTCCAACACTTATATCTGACCATGGGAGGGCCTGACCTACCCCCATGTTAGAATGGCATGCCCAACACTCACATATGACCATGAGAGGAAGACATCCACCCTCATGTCAGAATGCACTAGCCCTAACATTTGACCATGGGAAGGCCAATCCTGCCCCCATGTCACAATGGTGCATCCCTTACATCTTACCATGGGAGGGCCCAATAGGCCCCCATGTGAGAATGGATCTCAGTCCCAGACTGAGGGTTCTTGGTAATTAACCAGGTGCCTCCATTCTCCTAGAGAATGGCATCAGCCCTTACATTTGACCATGAGAGGAACACATCCACCATCATGTCAGAATGACCCAGCCCTTACATTTGACCATGAGAGGGCTCAACCTTCCCCCATGTCAGAATGGCTCTCAGTCCCAGAATGAGGGTTACTAGTAATTGACTAGGTGCCTCCATTCTCCCAGAGGATGGCATCAACCCTTATATTTTATCAAGTTGGAATACATCCCTCAATCACATCAAAATGGACCTACACTTATATCTGTTCATGTAATACTACATCCCACAGTCATATTAGAATGGCCATTAGTCCCAGACTGACTATCCTAGTAACTGACCAGGTACCTCCATTTAGAGAATGGAAACCAATGCTTATATCTGATCATGTAGGAACTAATCCTATAGTCACATAAGAATGGCTCAACACTCATATCTGACATGTAAGGAACCAATCCTCTCACCATGACAGAATGGATCAGCCCTTACATCTGACCATGGAAGGAACCAATCCTCTCACCATGTCAGAATGGCTCATGGACTCATCACTTCCCCTTGGAGGGAACCTCCATCTGGAGAACCCCAAGCTTCTCCTTGAAGTACTCAAACTTCACTTTGGCTAATGGCTTCATCAACACATCAACTATCTATTCTTCTGTTGTAAAATACTAGAGCTTCACTGCTCCTCTCTACACCATATCCCTGATATAGTGATACTTGATCTTGATATGCTTCGACTTGTCATGGAACACTAGGTTCTCCAACAACTTCACACAACTTTGGTTGTCTCAATATATACAAGTAGCATCTAACTAAAGATCAAATAAATCAGACAATAGCTTCCTCATCCATACTGCATCACAACTAGTTAAACAAGCTGTGACACACTCTACTTCAGCTGTAATCAGTGCCATATAGGATTGCTTCCTGCTAAACCAAGAGATCACACCTAATCCCATACTGAAGCAACACCCTGAAGTGCTTTTCCTATCGATGGCACTGCCTGCCCAATCTGAATCAACATAAACTTCCAGGTTAATCTTCTCATTCGTATCATACTTGAGACCATACTCAACGGTACCCTTTGCAACCATCAGGTGAACATGTCTCAATGTGTTCACAGCAAAGAAAATATCTAGTCTTGTATCCGTCAGGTACATCAAGGAACAAAACATCTGACAATACATCGTGGTATCAACTGACTCTGATGAAGCAACACTTAATAGCTTCAGGTTCGATTCCATAGGTGTGTTCATGTAGTCCATCATCCTGAACCTCTTCAGGATCTCTACTACATACTTCCCTTGTTGACACCTCCATGCTTAGAACGTAGTGCATCATCCCCAATTCCTTCATCTTGAGCTCGGCAGCAAGTCTCCTTCTTGCAACTTTAATGAGTTCCTCTTTTCTATCAGGAACAAGCCATCGACATATAACAAAAGCATCACTAGTATTCCATCTTCAAACTTGAAGCAGAGGTTGGAATCTGCTTTACTCTCTGTAAAGCCTAGAGTCATACGTAATCTGTCCATCCTGTCGTACCATGTTGAACCTCAAGATATTCTGCAGTCACTCCCTCTGAAACGAAGCATCATTCTCCCTCTATCTTTCATACTCTATGCACTGAAACATTCTATACCAGAGTGACAAGTAGATTCCTACGCTACTTATATTCTATGTATCCATCTAGGATCACTGGATACCAAGATCCTATATCTTGAACTTTTTCAAAAGTTCTTCTCCTACCCATCTGTGAGCTTGTCATCCTCTATAGGATTTCATCTTCAACCTTGTAGAAAGGTTAAGATCTTCATCAAGCTCATCATGTATGTGTTATCCCATGGGTGTCTTCTGAACTCGTACAAGGCCTTCTTTCATTTGTACACATGATTCTTTCTACCATGTGTCTCAACTCCCACTAGCTGCAAATGTCTCTTTGTAGTCTATGCCTTCTTTTCATGAGAATCCTTGTGCTACAAATCTTGCCTTGTATCCCACGATGTTTCTGTCTACTGCATGATGGAACTATGAACTTCCCTTCACGTATCGATACTACATCCTAGACATCATTCTTCTTGAACTAGTCTTCCATTTCTTCTTGGTTACTTCTTCATAGTTGGAAGTTTCAGCATCAATGATGTCACTGCATTCGTCATATTACTCTTTATTTGTTGTCACTTGTTCTTCAGAAGAAGTCTCATCCTTCTTTGCTTGTAGGCTATTTTACGCGATCTTTACTACAACTCAAATGCATTTGTATGGTTAGAAACATTTCATAAGGAATAATTATAATGAAAAATTCTTTTGCATCAAGATATATGATTATGCAACTATTTTAGCCAATACAACATTCATCCATATCTCACAGACACTTTCTAGATGCCTTCCATCTCTACCAGGGCAACATTGAGATTGTGCACTAATCCAATATGTCAACAAAGAGGTTTCATTCTAGATAAGTAGCAATGGAGAGTGGTATAGCACCATGATCTACTTACCCATCACATGGATATTAGTAGTATACTGTCATTAACGCAAACATTCTATCATGCATAATACATCAATTGAATATACACAAATGCATAACAAAACAATATCATGAAATGACAATTGAATACTTATCTTTATTTTTTTCGTGGGTAGACTCCTTCTTGAGCCTTCAGCTTGATCGTCTTCTTCAATCATAATAGCATATTTTCTTATCCAAATGCTAATATGGATAAGAGGTTCTTCAAGATTTGAGTCCTTTGTATTCCTCATCGCTTATGGCATAATCTTTGAATGGTGAGAGCTTGATCTTCCATTGCTGCCATTTTCTCTTCTCTTATTATGAGTCAAGCTTCTTCTTCTTCCCAGACTTTGCTGAAAGTAATCACTTCCTTCTGGCACACATTCCTCACATGAATGAATCCCATGATCCTGAGATGTCATTCAAGGTGTCCATCACTACTTCGGCATTCTCCAGTTCTTATTCTACCACTTCAATTTGTTCCTTGATTTGAGAGACCATTGTAAAGTATGACTGTATGGTCTTTGCATTCTGGATCTTCACATTCTTCAACCATTTTCTCAAACTAATATTTTGATTTATGTTCTTCCCTTCAAATAAATTGGTCAAGGAATCAACCATCTCTTTCGGTGTCTTTAGGGAATACACTTGTGGTATAAGGTGATCCGTGATTGAATCAACAATGACCTTTTTGGCTTTGACCAAGTTCTTCTGGTGTAAGGATTTTAACCTCATCTCCCTCTGGAACTGGGACCCCTGTTCTTATGTAGGTGTCCAATTCATTTTCTTCAAGGAGATCATATACTTCCATGATTGGAAATTTTCAACTTCAACAAGCTTATCATCAAGCTGATGTGATAGATCACTGTGAAATGAGAACCTCAAACGAAAATAACAAAAGATTAGATCTCACCGATTCGAGGTGTCCGTCTTGGTTCTGGAGCTGGCTGATCTAGGGTTTGTCAAAGAAACCCTAAGTTTCAAAACTTGGAATTTTTAAGATATAATTTGATAGAAATATATACCTCTTCAAGGTGAGATGTCCAATGTACTCCTTTTCTTAAAACAGTGGAGGGAAGCTCCCGGAACAGGAAGCTCTAGTTCACCAATTTCTTCTGCAAAAATTCCCACTATTGTTTCTATGGTATATCTAAAATTATTGATCCTCTATGTATGAAACTTTGCACTGAGGTATACTCAACTGTCCTTGTTCCAACACGATAGGTTTCATCCAAATTGGTTTCACCAATTGGGACTTATGATTATTTTCCCAAGGTGACCTGTTTCATGACTATTCAACATAGCGAAGTTGTACGAACTTCCATGTGTCACTGTTTCATCTTCAAGGTCAGAAAAATATACCATTGAAATTAAAATATATGCCATTTCGAGAACATCTTCAGAAATTTCATTTGGACCTTTGCAGCCAGAGATATAGCAATTATCCCTAGGTGTCTTGTTTATGGATAAATCCTGGAAGAGGATGGAACTCTAACTTGGAGGGATCATATCTCCTAGAATATAGAGAATATGAGGATGAAATTTGGACATAGTGTAAATTCATATTTTATATTTAGCCTGTGAAAGTTTAAGCTCCTGATCCTTCTCCATTCCAGAGATATAGAAAATGTACCAAAACCTATCAGTTTTAGTATTTTAGTTTTTTTTCGGCCCAGGGTCAAACTAGGGTTTGAATTTCTTGGAGTTGTACCCAACCAAAAATCTTGATCTAGGTCTCTAAAATTTGATTTTTATGAGGAAAACAGTCCTATGTCTTGCTTACTCAAAAATTCTTCTTTTGTAAGAAGCCCTAATTTCCTGCACCAAAAACTGAAAATGTCCGAAATTGAATTCTGCTTCGAGAGAAAGATGTGCCCTTCAATAGAGACTTAGCCTAACATACTTTTGCTGATGGATTGTGGAGAGAGACCCAAAAAGTAAGAAGCCCTATCTTTTGAAGCTGCACAATGTCTTCTTCTTAGGTTAGCTATGATACCATGTTAAATTTGTATCATTCAAGCTAGCATTATGATCTTAGGATCTTATCTAAGAGAATAACATGCACAAGAATAAAACACAAGAGACAATTAACACAAAATATTTTACTCGGGGAAAGCATAAAGGATAAAACCCCACAACTTCCTCAGAGATAGAATCAGCACCAAAAGTAAAACCCCAAAAATAGTAAGATGATTTCCCGATAGCAGTAGTCTCTCTCTTGTCCCAACAACTTCTCTGTCACTCATGCGCCCCAGTGAGTGAGTGTGTGTGTGATAAAAAGAGAAGCTCACTCTTTATTTATATTATTTCATTCACTTAATGTCCACTCCAACATGTCTTCCTCACTTAACAATTACTTACTAGAGCCGACATCTCTAGAAGTGTCTAATAACCCTAGTGCCCCACAAATTGTGGGGAGTTTTCCCCTCCGATCAACAAGGAGGGTTAACCTTAACACAATGGTGGGGAATATTTTCCTGACTTACAATAAATCACCTATGGCTGACTTCTCTAGGATAGTCTAATAACCCTAGGGCCCCACAACTGTAGGGAATTTAACCCTTGAACAATAGGAGGGTTACTCACAATGACTTGACATGACTTGTTTACATTATTGAATCTCCTGATAGGCACATCGGGGCATGAGATGACTCCAATACATTACAGACATTTCCTGGAATAAACATCAGGGTACAATACATAAGATATACAAGTGAATACATTCCCAAGTTACAAATACATCAACACTCTCTCTTAACTAGGAAGGTATTCTCTCGACACAATTTATTAGCACAAGTCTTCTTCTCTGTATCATCTGGATCATCATTGAGTTCTCATCATATTCATCTTCAAGTCATCTTCATCTCAATCTAGATCATCACTGGATCTGGATCATTACTCGATCTGGAGCATCTCTGTTGGATCAACATCACTAGATATAGATCATCACTGCTAGATCATCATCACTGGATCTGTATTATTACTCAATTTGGATAATCTCTGTTGGATCAACATCACTAGATCTAGATCATCACTCAATCTAGGTCATCAAGGCTTATCATCACTCATGTTATCTCTTGATTCTTATCATCACAAGAAGTTCTACAGAGATGGCCCTTTCTCATGCTGGTTGTAGGCCTAGCCTCCAAGTTGGTCTTCATCTTCTTCAGCACTTATATCTGACCCAGTCAGAAAGGCTCGTCCAGCACTTATGTCTGACCATGGGAGGGCCCGACCTTCCCCCATGTTAGAATGGCACACCCAGCACTCACATCTGACCATGAGAGGAACACATCCACCATCATGTCAGAATGGCCCAACCCTTACATATGACCATGGGATTTCCCATCTTGCCCCCATGTTAGAATGGTCCAGCCCTTACATCTTACCATGGGAGGGCCTAGCCTACCCCCATGTCAGAATGGCTCTCAATCCCAGAATGAGGGTTCCTGGTAATTGACCAGGTGTCTCCATTCTCCCAAAGAATAGCATCAGCCCTTACATTTGACCATGAGAGGAACACATCCACCATCATGTCAGAATGGCATGGCCCTTACATCTGACCATGGGAGGGCCCAGCCTTCCCCCATGTCAAAATGGCTCTTAGTCCCAAAGTGAGGGTTCCTGGTAACTGACCAGGTGCCTCCATTATCCTAGAGAATGGCATTGTTATAGCTGATTTTACCACTCCAGGTGAATCACCCTTTGTATGGCCTTCCCCTGTCCCTCTGGAGACTCCTTAGATCCGGTGGACCATTTTTTGTCCTTTGATGTTTCCTTTACCATCCCTAAAAACATGTGAAAAATGATACACGTGACTTTTAAACCCTTAATCGCATATATACACGGGTTTGACCCCTAAAAATGTGTACATCTAGATGTGTACAAAATCGAAATCCTTTTGGAGTTTTCCTTGACATGGATCTAACTCACTTGACTCCTAGCCTTCCCTATGCCTTGATATCACTCGGATTTGACCTTTCATTACCCCTTTGAAAAGGTTATAAGGAACTCTATGGTACATTGAAGCCATATGAGAGAATTGAGAGCAAAGAAACTATAGTCCATTGTTGACGGAACTTATGCTTGAGTCTACATCCCTTTGTCCCTTAGAGCACTTTTGTGTTCTTCCCAAGCTTGCCTTTTTCTTGTGAGCTTGCTATCGAGAGATGGAGGATTGAGGTGGTGGAGGACGAAGTGGGGGATTCAGTTTCTCTGATTCGTAGACGTGTCGACAGAGGTTGTATCTATTGTAATCTCTGATTTATATTAATAGAAATATCTTTTCTTGTCCAATAATGTGTGTTTGAATGAATATTTTATCCATGGGATTATTTCAAATGCTTATACATTGTTGATTATATATGCTAGAATAGATCTAACACCATGATATATAGTATGCTTGTATTGTTTACTTGTTGTTGAGGAAGTAATTTATCAATTCAAGCTGAAGTTGGAAAGCTCAACGGGGATCTACTGCAACCGTTCGGAATAAGGTATGAGTTCTGATCCTTTAGTGTTAGACATTTACTTTCTATTGCATATTGGAAAGGATTGATTTTTGGAGTCAACCTGTCTGTTGTGGTACCCCAAGCCATAGAAATTTCTCTCCGTAACAGAATTGACGACTCCGCTAGGGAGTTCCTAGTAGTTGTCCTTTGGGGGTTTTTCTATCGGCATTCAATGACTTTGAATTGCTCTTTCTCTCTTGTTTCTGTGTCGGGTCTTGGGGCATGTTTTCCTGGTAGTGTTTGATTGGTGTGAAGTTTGTCTCAGCTTGTCTATTTGCCTTGATTTTTATGCACCTTTCTTCATGTACACCAGTTTTTAACTCACAGTCGCGTATACATGCGGGTTTCTCTGTGATTTCCACGTATACACGCGGGTTTACTACGAACAGTCGCCTATGCCCTTATTTTTTCCTTTTAGTGGAATTTGAATGGTTGTTGGGTGAAGTTTGATGATTGCGAGTCTCCTTTGACACTGCCTGGTCTGTTTATACCTCTGTTTCTTACCAGAGACATTTTTTTTAGGGTAATTTTTTTTTAAGAAGGTTCTTGTCATGGCATTTTTGATTTTTTGTTTGGGATTAGTGCATTAGATTTCTTTTACCATAGTTCTTTGCTGGAGTGCTGTTTGAGTGTGCTTGCAGAGTCTGGGGGTTGTAGAATCATCCTTTTGCTTTTTGTATCTCATTTTATTTCAAAAAATCCAAAAATATTTGCTTATCATCATGCATTGCATTTTGCATTTTGCATAGTACTTGCACTAGATTTGCTTTGGAGTATTAGTTAGGATTTCATATAGGAAATCTTGCATTCGTCATTTCAAGAAAAAATGTGCATTTCATGTAGTAGCATACCCTGTTTTCATGGACACAATGCATTTGCATTGATTGTTAGGTGTGCATTTTACTTCATGTTGTGTCATAACACCATTAGTATCCCTATTTTGAGTAATAAATCCAATTAAAAGCAACGCTTAATTAAAATGAACTACACTCTTTTCTTTTATAGGGTGCACCAACAAGATTATGTTTTAGGGTCTTGGAATAGTTCATTGTGAGTAAATTCTCCTAGACCACTAAACAACAACATGTATGTGTCTGTCCAGGTGAGTGTGTGAAATCCTTGGTATAACCAGTGTTTCTCAGGATCCTCCTCTCAAAAGGGAGTTAAGCACGAGGCAGTGTGAGCGGTTATTGATTGGGATGACCCCTAGTCATAACTGAGTAGCACCAAAGATATTTCCAGGATTGTATTCATATCTGGGGGCTCTTTCAAGAGTTTCAGGCTTTGCTACCCTTCCCATACAGTCATTCCTGCCTACGACTGTCCTCCTGAGCATTGATTATATTGAGGTGAACTTAGTGGCCTTACCTAGGATATCGAGGGGTACTTTGCAGGGGTTATTCTACGGGTGTCTCGGCCAGGTTGGGGTCGGACAACACAGTCGCTTTACACATTGAAGCTGAGGGACACAATAATTGGTTACGTACCAATGCTTGTTGTGTATGGGAGTCTTAAGCCTCTCCTAGGAAAGACATACCTACCTCATTCAGGAGCTCACTTATCCTAACCTTGATTGCTTGCATTTGGCTTTAGATTTTATTAGTGATTGCTCTGTGCACAATATCTTGCCTAGGGTTTGCGTAAATAGAGAGTATTTTCTATTTTTTGAGTCATTATGGATTTGGGTGCGGCTCCTCACCGTTCTCGTCGTTTAGTAGGACTTTCTCCTTCTACATCTCCTCCTCCTTTAGGAGAGAGACATAGACAGTCCAGGCCAGACTACTTCACACATTGATTCACACACCATGGGAGATCATACAGAAGGTATTCCAAAACAACTTTCTCCCATTCAAGTGGAAGATGGGGAGTTTACTCCTACCTACGATCCTTCACCCAAGTTAGGACTTGTGATTTTTGAGATAGGAACCTTTCATGATAGAATTACTCACTCTAGGGTTGATTCCCCATTGACGCATTACCGGTGTGGAATGCTGGAGGATGCTGAGACTCATTTTGAACCCGTGAGCACTAGTTATGGTAGTTATGGTATGTATGATTTTCCCACACATGATTTGGCATTTCATGTTGAATCTGAGTTCGAGCCTAACACTATGCCTAGAAGCACTCTCATTCCTTACCATGTGGACAAGTTTGGGAGCACTAGTCACATTGCACCTTCCATCTCGGTGGTGGAAGTTACATCACATATTCCTCCTAGGTCTAGGGTTAGTGATCCTATTAGGATACCATATCCAAGACAAGTGACTATAGGGAATAGTACGTACATAATTACACAGACCCCTCCGTCCTCTGTCCCTAGTTCTTCAAATGTTCACCCTCCACCTCATTCACATGGTCCTTTGGGCCAAAACATTGCTACGAGTTATGTCTGTACTAAGATTACTAGACCATTTGTGTCTTAGCTTCATGTACCGCTCAATGTTTCGGGAGGTCATGCTCATACTTCTAGAGGTCACATTCCTACTTCCGGAATGTATATTCCTACTTTCAGAGTGTATGTTCCTACTTATTGAGTGTCTCATGCGACATCTCATGCGATGAATTATGGAACCTATTATGGGACGTAGTATGGACAGGGTTCTTCACCTTATGGGGGTGGGTATCAACAACCTGCTTACTCTCCCAATTACAGATTTCTAACTCCTAATATTCAAGCTCCACCACACTATTGTGCTTCCATGCCACCCTATATGGGTCAAACGGGAAGAGGGCACTATGGCCAAGGCCATGGTGGTAATTAGACCTATGTGAATTAGAACTATCAGGGAGTGGTCCATCGACCTCATCATCCTAGGTTCCCTTTCCTCATGATGCTGAATATTCCCGACTTGTCGAGATTGACGAATGATCCTGTAGCTCATGACTCGGCTTAGCTGGCTATCCCTACTAAGATTCCCTCGGACATACCTAAGTTCGAGGGAAAACCAGGAGAGGATCCGAGTGAACATGTTACTACCTTTCACCTATGGTGCTCTTCGAATTCCTTACACTAGGATTCCATCCGTTTAAGGCTATTTCAACGCACCCTTACAGGGCCTGCTGTGAAATGGTATATAGAGCTACCTAGGGGGGCATTCGCTTTGTTCGATAACCTAGCGATGACTTTTCTTAACCACTTCTAGCTACCAGTGCATTATGACGCTGGTACGAAACGCTTTTTGACATTTTGGCAGGATAAATCCACACACATCTCGAATCATATCTTAGAGTGGCGTAGACGGAAGAGGTTAATTAAAGCCTTTATACTTCCAGAGTTCCTCTTCGAATGGTTCCTTAATTTTTTATTGCCTTATATAGCGAAGGATGTTTCCACATCCAGAGTGCAGAATGAGGAAAAAGTGATTTTTAGGGCGTAGGAACTGGACTTGATTTATGCTCATTCTAGTTTGTTATATTAGATTATTCCTAATGCTCCAGGTTCTAGTTTCGACCCCAAAGTCAAACCTGGACCACATGTCGATGGCATTGTTGGTTGTGCAAGTGTGAAACCTGCGAATTCGGTTGCAAAACAAGCTATTCAATTGTCAATGAACCAATCTAATTTGGGACAAGCTACAGCTTCATTTCAACCTGCCCAAATGGTGAGTGTACTTTCAGTGCAATCGTTGGACCAGAAGGGTAACCAGCAGCCCAGACGGAATAGAAAAAAGGGTAAGAATAATCATAAAGGTGGGAATAAGAATGAGAATGCTAATAATAATGACAAGAATGGCCATAATTCTAGGGGGGAAAGCAAGCTAATAGTAAGGTTAAGTTCCCTTGCAAGTTATGTAAGTACAATCACCTCACTTACTTGTGCCCTCGTATCGATGAAGCCTCAAGATTCTTGGCACAGGGCCTAGCTATGCTAACTAACCCTTTACCTCACAATCAAAATATGAACTCAATGACCCATGTTCAGTTTGGTGGTGATCAAGATCCACCAGAGGGTAGTGGTTATGGTTGGATTAACATGGTACGTGCTGCGAAAGTTGTGATCCATGCAAAAGACTATGGTTCATCACAACCCAGCCCAGGAAAAGAACCTGATCCACCAGGGTCCCCTTTGTGTATTGAGAAACCTGTGGATAAACCTAAATCTGCACCTCGTATTCCTAAGGGAGTCCTTAAGCATTCGAGGCACAATCCTAATTCCCAAGCTGCCTAGAACTATTTAGTTGTCGAGGATTTGGGCCACATTTCTTGTGCAATGTTTGCATTGGAAGTGCTTCAGAGTTGTCCTTCGCAAAGGAAGGCGTTGCTTTCTACCCTTGGTGTGAATGATGATGATTCTTACTCCATGATTAAATTTGAAACTGTAGGACTTCAGCCTTGCTTGCCTTACTATATGTCTCTTTTGATTCATGTAGAATGCCTTAATATGACTGTTGCTGGGTAGGAATCGGATGTACAGTATGGAAGTCGTTGCTTCTTCCCTATTTCATGTTGTATGCTTTCCGTTTAATAGGAAGATAGTCACGATTGATCAAACGACATTCAAGAATCCATCTATTACCACATATTCGGGAGCTTCGATCCTGATCATTGAACACTCTCAGCCGACAACTGGGAGTGTGGGTGTAGGCATGTATCCATCCCTCATGGGAAGCTTTAGTTGTCCTGCACCGATTCTTATGATAGGGTCTAGTTTCAGTGAGGCTTCGACATCTATGAGATAAGTGTCTTTTCGCATGAGTCATATGGAAGATCCTTGGATTCTTCCTACACCAAGTACTCCGAGTGAACCCATCGTGATGGACATGCCATTTCCTACAACTATGATGGCTTATCAAGCTAATATCAAGTGTGTTACAGAGCCTAGTCCTTCCTCTTCGTGGATGGAGGAGGAGGACCCTTATGTGCTGCCAGCATGGGCAGTGCAGTCTTCTCATGCGAATGACTACGTTGATACTATTTTCCCTTCAGATGAAGAGATTATTGAGGCTATGTCAGGAGTTGAGCCACCATGGGAGGAACTCCATCATAGATCTTACTTTCTTCCTGAGCTTGACCACTTGGAGCATGAGGACTTTAGGGCGGTTCTTAGTGAGAGAGTTGGTAGTCCTATGGTTCCATTAAGCTCTCCTAGTCCAATGGCTGATGGAAACATGGTGAACATATCTTCAATGATTCCTATCAATATCTCTCATGATCCTGGCAGGATAGATAATGTCTATATTGAGGTGGAATGTTCCCATGCTGAGATTCAAGAATACACCGAGCTATTTAAGGAATTTCGTAATGTATTTGCTTGGTCTTACAACGAAATTCCAGGTATCGACCCTCGTATTATCGAACACAAGATTAAGACTTATCCCAATGCCAAGCCTATTCAACAATTCTTGCGTGCGGTGAATCCTAGGAAAGCACTTATGATTAAGGCAGAGATAGAGAAACTGTTAAAAGCCAGTTTTATCTATCTCATTCCCTTGACAAAGTGGGTTTCAAACCCCATTCTGGTGGATAAGAAGCAGGGAGCGATCTGCATATGTACTGATTTTCATGATTTGAATCATGCCTATCCTAAGGACAATTTTCCCACACCATTTATTGATCATGTTTTTGATGAGTGTGTGGGTAACGAGGTTTTTTCCTTTATGGATGATTTTTTCGGATATAATCAGATACAAATTAAACTTGAGGACCAACATAAGACTGCATTTATTTGTCCTTGGCGAACTTTTGCATATCGGAAAATGCCTTCTCGCCTTAAAAATGCCGGATCTACATTTCAGTGGGCAATGACCTTGATCTTCCACGATCTCAATTCTATTATCGAAGTATTTTTGGATGACTTTGCTGCTCATTCTCATATGAGAACGTGTCATCCCTATCACTTGAGATTGGTGTTCGAAAGATGTCGGTATTATTTGGTTAGGTTAAATCCTCATAAGTGCATATTTTGTGTGAAGTTAGGTTGTTTGTTACGATTCATCATTTCTAAAGAGGGTATAAGAGTTGACCCTTTGAAGGTTGAGGCAATACTCCAGTTGTCTCCCCCAAAGAATATTCATCATCTTCAATGTTTGCAAGGCATGGAAAACTTCTTACAGAGATTTGTTGTCAATTTTGGCGATTTGACTAGAGGCTTCATGCGTCTATTGAAGAAGGACACCACCTTTTGTGTTGAAATATTGTAACTTTGAAGAATATTCTATATGTATCTTTTGTGGTCCCCAATGGTCCTATCGGGAGAACCACTTGTATTATCTTGTACCCCGATGCTTCTAATCAGAAGAACTAATAAGAGTCATGAGGTTGTCCCCTCTAATTATAAAGGTGGGTCATTAGCACCCCAGTGTGGTTACTTGAGCCTACATATGTAACTCGAACCTACATGATTAACTCAAGCCTAAATGTCAAATGAGTTAATTGAAGTGAACGGATGAATATAAATAGAGGTGTAGCTCTCCTCATTTGAGACACACACTCTTACTTGTGTAGCGCATTAGTGGAGAAGAGAAGTAGCTGGAGAAGGAGGAGGATCAGGCTTTGATCTCCTTATTGGTTTTATCTTTTTTCTTTTTGGGACATCTATATTGAGGAAGCTTTTGCTGGGTTTTTCCCAAGATAAATCTTTGTGTTCCTTTTGTATGGTTGTGCTTTTCTATCTTTCCGTGATCCTGTTTATATGCTTTTGTTATAAAAAAGAAATGAAATACTGATGCCTTAACTAAGCATATGAAAATTTAACATGGTATCAGATCCACCCTGAAAGAAGACATTGTGTAGATAAAGAATCTAGGGATTCTTATTTTTTGGGTCTCTATCCATGATCGATCAGCAAAAGAAGGCTAGATTGACTCTCCATTGAAGGGTGCATCTTTCTGTCGAAGCGGAATTTGATTCCGAGCATTTTCAGTTTTGGTGCGGAAAATTAGGGCTTTCTACAGAAGAAATTTTTTTGAGTGAGCCCAGCATAGGATTTTTCTCCTCATCAGAATCAAATTTTAGAGACCTGTATCAAGAAATTTGGTTGAGTGAAACTCCAGGAAAGTCAAACCCTAGTCTGACCTCGATCTGGAAAAACCCTAAATACTAAAACTGCTACATTTTGGTACATTCGCTATATCCTAATATTGGAGAAGACTCAGGAGTTGAAAATGGGAGAAACCGAAGATATATTCCTGATTTACACTGTGTCCAAAATTCAGCCTCAGATTCGCTATATTCTGGGAGATATGACCCCTCAAAGTTAGGGTTCAAGCCTCTTCCATAATTCATCCCTAAACAGGACACCTGGGGAGAATTGCTCTAGCCTGGGATACAAAGGTCCAAATGGAATTCCTGAAGATTTTCCACAAATAGCACAGAATTTAATTTTTGTGATCCTAATTTCAAAACCTGAAGATGAACCAGTGACATGTGGCATTCCGTACAACTTCACTATTCTGAACAGTCCTGTAACAGGTCACCTTGGAAAAATGATCATAAATCCCAATTGGTGAAACCAATTCTAAGGAAACCTATTGTGTTGGATCAAGGACATATGAGGTTACCTCAGTGAGAAATTTCAGACATAGAGGAGTAGTAATTTCAGAGATATCACAGAAACAATAATAGGCATTTCTATAGAAGAAATTGGAAAACTATGGCTTCCTGTTCCGGGAGCTTCCCTCCACTGTTTTCAAAAAAGGAGTACATTGGACAGCTCCATTTGAAGAGATATATATTTCTATCCAATCATATCTAAAATATTCCAAGTTTTGAAAATTAGGGTTTCTCTGACAAAACCTAGACCAGCCAGCTCCGGAAGCAGGACGGACACCTCAAATCGGTAAGATCTAATATTTTGCTATTTGCATTTGAGGTTCTAATTTCAAAGTGATCTATCAAATCAGCTTGATGATAAGATTGGTGAAGTTGAAAAACTTCCAAGCATGGAAGTATTTGATCTCTTTGAAGAAAATGAATTGGACACCTACATGAGTAGAGAGGTTCTAGTTCTAGAGGGAGATGAGCCTCAAAGTCTTACACAAGAAGAACTTGATCAAGGCCAAGAAGATCATTGTTGATTCAATCACGGATCAACTTGTACCACAAGTGTCTTCCCTAAAGACACCAAATATGTTTGATTCCTTGATCAAGCTATTTGAAGATAAGAACATAATTCAGAAGATGGATTTGAGAAAACAGTTGAAGAATGTGAAGATCCATAATGCATAACATCTTGAAGCGGTAGAAGAAGAAGCAGAGAATGCAGAAGTGGTTATAGCCACCTTGAATGGCCTCCCATGATCATGGGATTCATTCATGCGAGGAATGTGTGCCAAAAGGAAGTGATTACTTTCAGTTGACTATGGGAAGAAGAAGAAGCTCGTCTCATAAGAAGAGAAGAAGAAAGATGGGAGCAAATTGAAGATCAAGCTCTCACCATTCAAAGAAGATCCCTCAAGCGATGAGGAATGTGAAGAACTCAAGTCTTGATGAACCTCTTATCCATCTTATCATTTGGATAAGAAATGCTGATTTCATGGATGAAGAAGATGATGAAGCAGAATGATCAAGGAGTCTACCCACGAAACAAACAAAAGATAAGTATTCAATTGTCATTTAATGATATTGTTTTGTTATGCATTTGATTATATTCAGTTGATGTGTTGTTTGCATGCATGTGATGGGTAAGTAGCTCATGGTTTTATTCAAATATCCATTGTTACTTATCTAGAATGAACCTATTTGCTGACATATTGGATTAGTGCACAATCTCAATGATGTCATGGTAGAGATGGAAGGCATATAGAAAGTTTCTATGAGATATGGATGAATATTGTATTGGCTAAACAGTTGCATGATGCATAAGAATTTATTGTTATGCATATGTTTTATGAAATAATTCTAACCATGCAACTGGTGCATATGAATTGTAGGAAAGGTTCTGTACAACCTCCTACAAGAAGGATGAGACTTGTTCTGAAGAGCAAGTAATGACAATTCAAGATTCACTCCAGTAAAATATGAAGCTTCCAGGGTCAGAGACACCATGATGGAAGAAAAAGATTCAGAGAGCAGTAGATCCACCTCAAAGGATGAAGACCACCATGGGTACAAGAGATAACTCAAGATGAAGAAAAGAATGCTATGAAAGAAGCTATGATCAAATAATAATAGTTGATCATGGGGAATGATGTATATGATATGATTTCGAGACATAAAGGGAAGTATGTAGTATCCTCCATATGGATCTACAAGAACAAGTGTACAAAGCAAGGTTCGTGATTTTCCTCAGAAAGAATAGACTATGACATGACATATCAAGCATAGAACCACCTATATATAATCAAGAGGGAAGATGATGCTCCACTTCAGGGGGAGTGACTACAGAAGATATCTAAGTTTGACATGGTATGACATGATGGATAGCTTCGTGATGGATCGAGACTTTACCAAGATTAAAGTGGGTTCCAACCTTCAAGTTTGAATGCAAAAGACTAGGATATGTTAATGACCTGACAAGTTGAACTCATGGAAGATGTTATGATGAAAGAATACTAGAATGATGTTTGGGATATAGTACTCAAACTATAAAGAAATAATGTGGTATCTTCCAAATGGATTTGCAAGATAAAATATGTTGCTGATAGAAGTAAGGAAAGACTTGTGGCTAGAGGTTTCTATCAAAAAGAGGAAATTAATTATGAAGAGACACTTACTCTAGGAAGTAAGGTACACTTCCTTCAGAACTATCATGGTAGTTTCTTCCATGATGAAGTAAATACAAGCCTTCCTTAATGGAATGATTGAGGAATATTTTTACATCGAATAGTCACAAGGATTTGAAGTTGAAGACAGATGGACTCACATATGCAAGTTGAAGAAGGCCCTCTATGGCCTGAAGCAAGCTCCCAGAGCTTGGTATGGAAGAATAGATAGTCTCCTAACGAGCATGAGCTTTGCCAAGAGTAAAGTCAATCCTAACCTTTACTACAAGGTTGTAGAAGATGAACCCATCATCCTGTTATTATATGTGGATGACCTATTCTTGAGACGGGATGAGAAACAGATCATGGAAAGCAAAAAGAAACGAGCAGAAGAATTTGAGATGAAAGACCTTGGGTTAATGCATTATTTCCTAGGTCTGGAAGTATGGCAAAGTTCAGAAGGAATCTTTCTCAACCAGGGAAAGTATGCGGTAGAGATATTGAAGAGATTCAATATGTTGGAATGCAAAGCCATGGACACACCCATGGACTCCAACCTGAAGCTGTTAGTTGATGACTCATCAGAGTTAGTGGATGCAACTCATTATAGACAGATCATTGGGTCATTGATGTACTTAACAAATACCAGACCAAACATTTTTTTTTGCTGTGAACACCTTAAGTCAATATCTTGTTCAACCAAGAGGGGTTTACCTAATAGCTGCAAAACATGTGATGAGATATCTGAAAGGGACTATAGAATTTGGTATATACTATGATAGTATCCATGAGTATAGGTTGTATGCATACACAGACGCAGATTGGGATGGAAGTATCTCAGACAAAAAAAAAAAAAAAACACTTCGGGTGGATGTTATAGTCAGGGATTTGCTATGATTTCATGGTTTAGTAGAAAGCAGTCTAGTGTTTCTCTAAGAACAACCGAATCAGAATATATAGCAGCTTGCTCCGCTAGTTGTGAAGCCATATGGCTTCAAAAACTGATGTCAGGATTATTCAACCTAGAGTTGGACACTACCATGATTCTATGTGACAACTAGAGCTATATAAGGATGACAGAGAACCCTGTGTTCCATGACAGATCAAAGCACATAGAAATAAGATATTTCTACTTTTGAGATATGATGCAGAGAGGAGCCATAAAGCTCTAGTATGTGACTACTAATGAACAAGTTGCTGATGTTTTAATAAAGCCTCTGTCCCGAGTAAAGTTTGAACACTTTCGAGACAAGCTTGGTGTGGTTCGGAAGAACCTTCCTCGAAAGGGGGCGTAGTGATGTTGCAGTGGGTTTGTATCATCCCGGGACATCTATCCAAAATAGATGCAGTGACTTCGGTCTTCGTGAATGTGGTGGGATTGCATCATCCCTGAACTTCAGTTCAAAATGTATTTGGAGGTCTCGGCCCCCATGAATGTGGTGGGATTGCATCATCCTTGAACTTCGGTTCAAAATGTATTCGGAGGTCTCGGACCCCACGAATGTGGTAGGATTGCATCATCCCTGAACTTCGGTTCAAAATGTATCCAGAGGTCTCAGCCCCCATGAAAGGGGTTGATTACATCATCCCTGAACCTTGGTTCAAAATGTATCCGGAGGTCTCGGCCCCCGTGAAAGTGGTGGATTGCATCATCCCTGAACCTCGGTTCAAAATGTATCCGGAGGTCTTGGCCCCGTGAAAGTGGTAGGATTGCATCATCCCTGAACCTTGGTTCAAAATGTATCCAGAGATCTCGGTCCCCATGAATGTGGTAGGATTGTATCATTCTTGAACTTCGGCTCAGAACGGATCTGGTGGCTTCGGTACTATGAATGTGTGTTGATCTTGTAATTCCTAGAGGAAGGATTGTCTGAGTTTCACATATGTGTTGATCCTGCAATTCCGAAAGGAAGGATCATTAGTAACTTCGTAAAGACCTAAATCCCATAATTCCAAAAGAAAGGATCATTGAATTGATCCCGTAATTCCAATAGGAAGGATTGTCTGAGTTCCATAGATGTGTTGATCCCGTAATCCCAATAGGAAGGATTGTCTGAGTTCCACATCTGTGTTGATCCCGTAATTTCGAAAGGAAGGATCATTGAATTGATCCCGTAATTCCAATAGGAAGGATTGTCTGAGTTCCACATATGTGTTGATCCCGTAATTCCAATAGGAAGGATTGTCTGAGTTCCACAAATGTGTTGATCCCGTAATTCCGAAAGGAAGGATCGTTAGTAACTCCGTAAAGACCTAAATCCCTGTTACCACTCCAGGAAACTACTTAGTAGTTATGGCTAAGTATGCCTGGTAACTTAAGAAATTATAATAATCGAAGTGTGGATCAATCGGATAACTCAGAAGACTAAGTAGTAAGACAACATGCCATGCCTCTAAATAATCCAGTGCTTCAATAAATTAAATATCAGCTACAATAAATAATCAAGGTACGAAGAAAGACATTCAAGATAACCAAATACAGAGCTGTATGGTCATACAAGAGTATAAAGAAGATCTAATTTATCCATGAGCTGTATCAGAAGATGACAGTTCTGAACAACTGAACTGAATAGAATCAAATGTAGAATAATGGAAAATGTGGACAGACTGATATCTAATGACCAAAGAAAACTATGATTCATATAGCAAGAAAGTGTCAAGTACATAGCCCAAAATGTATCCGAACTTGAATCCTCTCTCAGTCTGAGTTCTTAGGCTTTATAGCCTTTACAGACAGTCTTCATATCCTCAAAACATGGATCTGTTAAGCTAAAAATAGTAACTAGAACAGAAATTGCAAAATGATAGGGAACGATCCCTCATCATAAGGAAATGTTAATATGCTGGTCCCATTCTCGTGCTGATAGTTGGTGAAGTGGAGCTAAGCCTCCCAAGGCTTCTTGGATCGATTTGATATAGATAAAAATCAATCTTGATGATGCGGCAATCGATTCCTGAAATATTGCCTTTCAAAGTAAACTCTAAAGAAGAGATCCTGAAATTAAAACTATATCTAAACCAATTCTTCGACAGCTGCTCTGTTTGAAAGATATCTAGAAATCTGGATGTAATCGTTTCATTAATCAACTGCCATGTAGAATTTGTTACCTGAAATTCTGGAAAGTTGGGATACTCTGCCCTTCAGATCTGGGATAAATTGCCACTTGTCTAGAAGTTCTCTTTGAATTCCTTAAATTTTGGGAAGTTCCTTTGACTCGTGCTAATGCTGCACCCATAATTATACTCGAGGCATTTGCATCTTGATCTGTTCTTAATTATAGCATCTGCAAACATCATATGCATACATTTGGTCTCTAGGTTATTGATCTGGCATCTGAAACTGACAATAGGCGCGGTTTGATGTGTCTACCTGGCTTGTGACTTCATCCACGGCTTGAATCAAGACAACGATTAGAGGCCAGATATCTTTAATCAATCAGATTTTCCATAATGCAAAGACTTTCACCACGCCCAGGACACCTGCAGTCGGTCTTGGGGTTTGACTCAGCAGGGGTTTTATTTATATATCAATTTATGAATTGATATGTGGACTGGAATTCGATGATTGATATGTAGCTTGACATTTGGCACATCCAAGACTCACAGAAATAAAAATTTTAACACATTCTATCACCCAAAATGACAATGCGCTTTTTGGGAGATAACATATGGCTCCTACTCGGGGATGGAATCCTCCCAGTGAGGTTCTGAAGAACCTAGTAGTTCCAGTAGCCTTAGCATTGGGCATGGAGTCATCAAGTCTTTAACACTGATCCCTCTGCAAACCTGTATCCCACCTGTAGCTTACATGCAGCCTGCTCTGCTTATTCATGAACTGAGCAAAACTGAAAAAGATTTAACTACTCGTATGGCGAGCTTATTTCTCTACCTACCCCTACACTAAACAACTGTACTAGCTTTTATCAAATGAAGTGATGCTTCCAATGAAGCCATGTAAGGAAATTTTTTAATGCCATCATGCTAGATCTTGATCTGAGAAACAATGGAGACCATTTCACGCAGAAAAGAGGTTTGAACAGATGATAAAGACAATCTTCTTCTGGTAGAAAATTTTTAAGATCTATACTGCTCATAGACTTTAAATAGTTAGCAAAAGGATCATCAAAATCGCAATGAAATACCTTTTGGAGCTGCTGCTCCAACTGACTGTGTTGCAGCTGCTCTTCATTTCCTCCACAAAACTCACTACTGTATGTAGACCGCTTGAGATCCGCTGAAGAAACATATGAACTGAATTTCTGATCTAAATCATTTTGCTGTCCTTCCTGCAAAAGTCTGCTACAATCTGTCTTTTTTAGCAAGTCTGGAAGATGTGGGCTGCTCATAACATATGCTGCATCAACACATTCTTGATAATGAACCTTGTTCTCTAGCTGAAAATCAAAAAGTCCCTGCAAATCTGAAAATGATAGGTTGTCCTCCTCATCTTATGCAGATCTGAAACTATCTTCTACTAATATGCCAGTATGCTCAACGTGTTCAAGGTTTTCAGAAGGAGTAATCTGATCATCATCTTTAAATATTTCGAAAGAAACAATCTGATCATCATGACAGTCATCTTTAATAAATGAATTTGATACAATGTTAATAGCATCCTCATGGCTATCGTGATGTGAATTAGCAATTTCTTGATCATAATGTAGAATATTCTCTTCAGCAGCATACTCATCAAAGATAGGTGAACAAAAAACCTCTGTATCTGGTAAAGAAAGACAGGCAATCTTCAAATCCTTCTCACGAATCACAAGAGGAAAAATGTCATAAGAAACTTCTTCAAAAATTTGGGAACAATCCTCTTTTATAACTGATTGTTCATACACATCAAAGGCAGCATGTGCAACAGAGATAAGATCTGATGCATCTACAGATATATAATTCTCATTATAACCATTTGTATCATGAAGATCTTCCTTAACAACATAACTTTCATTTCTGCAAACAAAAGAATCAACTGCTTCCTGCTGATATTCCTGTAATCTGGTTTCATCAAGATGATATGCTGGCTTGACACAGCAAGAAATTTCCTTTCCAATAATCATATCTTTGCGGGATATATCAAAACTTATCATTTCCTTTCTCATCACCATCTTGGTCGAATATAGGAGAATCAAGATAAGATCCTGATGACAGAGATGAAGCTTCTTGAATAACAAGGTCAACAATAACATCATAAAACCGATTTGGAAAATCCCCACCTCGTTGCTCATTAAATTTGAAATAGAATATTCATAAGGAGAAAGAATATATTTCTGGTTTTCAAACTAAAGATTAGGCAGTCCCTGCAAATTTTGTTCCTCATGGATATTGCAATTTTCCCTGGTCTGCAAATCTGGAAGATGTGGACTACTCTCAACATCTATTGTTGCTCTAATACTTTCACCTGTTGAACTTTCAATCTGCTCATCATATTTCAATTTTTCAAAGGAGGCAATATGATCTTGATAAGAATCTAAGGTAGTGGATGTATAACTGTTTGAAGCATCTATACTATGGCCATCATCCTGTAGATCATCAATATCCTGGTCATGATGAGAGATATCTTCTACAGCAGCATACTCTCCCTGAAGTTCTACTTTCGAAAGATTAAACTCATGACAACACTCAGGAAAAAGAAGATCCCTGAAAATAAAACTGACACCTAATCTAGCACTCCCATTGGGCATGGAGTTTATTTGGACAAACTGACTCTAAACAACAACAAAAATGATGAATATTTACAATGAAAAAGGCTAGAGGCCTTTATGAGAAATAGATTTTCAAAAACCGCCCATTAAATTGGCCACCTGCAAGAATCTCTCCATCCAGATGACGAAGAACAAAAGTGTTGTTGTGATATATCTCTGCTATAACGTATGGACCAGTCCATAAAGCATCAAACTTACCATGCTGTCCCTTCTTTTGCCTAGCTGCATCCCACTTCAAGACCAAATCACCTGTTTTGAACATCCCCATTTTTGTTTTCCTGTCAAAAGTGTTTTTTACCTTCATTTGGTGATTTTCAGACTTTTCTATCAGATGCTCTCTCTCCTACTGCAACTCCACCAATTGAAAAACTCTCCTAGTGGGATCATCAGGTTTAGATCCGACCTCTTGAAGGAAACTAGTCATCGGTAACACAAGTTGGACCGGGAATATGGCTTCAGTACCATATACTAGCTTAAATGGAGATGTGCCAATAGACTTTTTGCAGGTCACTTTGTCAGCCCACAAGGCGAATTTTAACTTGCTATCCCAACTTTTCTTGTTTTCCTCCAGCAATTTCTTGATGATACAAGACAAACTTTTATTTGAAGACTCAGCTAGTCCGTTGCCCTGTGGGTAATATGATGTGGAATGAGCTAGTTTGATCCTCATCTCTTCACATAAACTCACCAAATGCCAGTCATTAAAGGCAGGAGCATTGTCTGCAATCAGCTTCCTGGGACAGCCAAACCTTGAAAAGATATTACTAAATAGAAAGTCAATAATAACCTCATGATTAGCATTTCTCGTGGGAATGGCTTCAATCCATTTCGTGAAATAATCTGTGGCAACCAATATCCACTTGTGCTGATTGCTTGATGAAGGATGTATTTCTCCAATGAAGTCCAGGCCCCATTGCTGGAATGGGCCAATGGCTATGATGGGTTTCAAAGGTAAAGATTTCAGCTGTTCCTTTCCTTGAAATCTTTGGCACTTGTCACATGCTTTAACAAAAGCAAGTACATCAGAAAACATCCGAGGCCAGTAATAGCCAGCTCTTAGTATCTTGTGGACTGTGGTCTTCTAGTAGTGATGTCCACCACAGATACTGTCATGAAATTCACTCATTATCTTGACAGACTCCTCTTTTGTCACACATCTCAGGAGAACCCCTAAAGGATCTTTCCAAAACAACAGGTTATCTTTGATGCAGAAATTTGTAGCTTTGAGCTTGAGAGCTCTTCCATGAGTTCTAGTTAGTCCCTCTGGCAAAGATAAATTTTGCCAAAAGCAAATAATATTCCTGTACCATTCACAGTCTGAGATATAGGATGTTACCTGTAAATCTGTACTCATTTGATTTGCTGAAATTTCAAACTGGAAATTTGCTGTACCTTCTTTCTCATCATCAATATTTAATGCTTTGCAATTCTCTTCAGCCAGCAACCGAGCAAGTCCTTGCCCTCTGACCTGCTTGACAGGTTTGATTTCGGTGTCGAACTCAATCAGCTTTGCTATCCACTTGCTCCTTTTGCCATCAATGTCAGGTTGAACCAAAACATCTTTGACCGAACTAGAGGGAACATAAGCGATTACCTTAGATTGGAGAATGTAAATTCTGAATGCCTTCAAGGATTTGATCAATGCATATGCCTGCTTCTCCATAGGTTCATACTTGAGCTCAGCATCACGGAGCACTCGCCTAAAAAAGGCAACAGGCTGCTCCTTTCCATCATCATTTTTCTGTAAAAGAACAGCTGCAATAGTGTCATGTGAAGCAAATGAAAATATGAAAAATTCTTTTTCAAAGTCTGGACTGATTAGAACCGGAGCTGAAGTGATTGCTTCTTTGATATCATGAAAAGAAGCTTTTTCCTGTTCAGTCCATCTGATTTCAGAATCTTTCTTCAACATGCTGGTAATGTGCTTAGTCAATTATGCAAAATTTGATATAAATCTGCGAATGAAGTTGATAGTGCCAAGAAAAGATTGGACATCTTTCTTGGATCTAGGCAGTGACAAATTTTGGATTGCCTCCACTCGCTTGGGATCAATTTTAACCCCTTCTGCTGAAACAATGTGACCGAGCATTTTACCTTCCTTCAGTGCAAAAAATGACTTCTTCGGATTCAATGAGATCCCATATTTTCTGCACTTCTCAAATGCCTTTCTCAAATGCAGCAAATGATCATCATGACTGTGAGAGAATACTATGATATCATCGAGATATATAAGGACAAATTTATCCTTTTCTCCGACAAAGGAAATATCCACTGCCCGCTGGAAAGTAGCCCCGGCATTCATGAGACCAAAAGGCATCTTCTGGTACATGAATGTGGCCCATGAAGTCATGAAGGCTGTCTTTTCTCTGTCCTCAGGATGGATAGAAATCTAATTGTATCCTGAGAAACCGTCTATAAAAGACATGACACTTGCTCCTGAAACCTTTTGCAAGATGTGCTCCATTTTGGGCAATGGATAATTGTCCTTTCGGGAGCACTTGTTTAAGTTTCTGAAATCGACACAGAGTCTGATTTCACCATTCTTTTTTCTCACGGGGACAAGATTTGCAATCCAATCTGAGTATCTAAGCGGGATAATGATTTTAGCCTCAAGCAACTTTCTGATTTCTTTTTCCATTGTGGGCAGCAACATTGGACTGAAAGATCTCAGCTTCTGTCGGAAAGGAGTGGTATCCTTGTTCAGTGGGATTTTGTGTTGAATGATCTCGGTGTCATATGTCTTTAGATCTGAATACTTCCATGCAAAGATGTCGGAGAAATCTTTCAACAGGCCAGCATACTTAGACTTCTGCTGTTCTGTTAAATGAGAAGCTAAATTTACGAACCTCGGATCTGATTCACTTGACAAATTCAGTGGGCAAACATTAGACTCTTCTTTTGAATTTTCAAGCTTGACAGCCACGTCATTACTGTCAAAAAGTTTCTCCAAAGGGACCAGCCCCTTAGGAATTATGTTAGAAGAAAGCTGAACTATTTCGTGTGCCCCAATTTTGCTTTTAAATCTGTTTTTTTTAGCAGCCTGTTCATTCTGATTGTCTTCATCAATTTCGAGGTTAGCAAACTCATCTATGACATTCAGAAATCTGGTCAACTCTGCATCATCCTCAAAAACTTTCCAAAATTTTATGTTATCAGGCAATGATGGCCTATATTTCATTTGAATCTCATATGATAATTTAGGAGGCAGAGGAGGAATGAAAGTGCATGCTGAAACAGCTAAAGAATCAGCCATTTCGTTCATCAATCTGGGCACATGTGCTATTTTGAACTCAGAAAAAGAAGGGATAATTCTGAGTACCTCGTCTCTGTAGGCCTTGAGCCTGACATGTTTTGCCTGGAATGATTTGTTGACCTGCTGGACAATTAGATCACCATCTCCGAATACATGTAACTTCTTGATCTTCATTTCTTTGGCAGAATTCAGCCCCAACAGCAGGGCTTTGTATTCAGCAATATTGTTAGTTACCTGAAAATCCAACTTGAATGACAGCTGTGTCTTCTCCTTTGAAGGAGAGATGAAGACAATACCTGCTCCAGCAGAATCTTTGGTGCATGCTCCATCAAAAAACATAGTCCATACCCCGCTTTCTTCACTAATGTCAATGGGCTGAACCATAGGCTTTTTCAATGACAATGATTCGGGTAATGAATCATCAATCTACAAAATACAGTAGCCCATTCCCGTGTCCACTGAATATACTAGATGGTTTGCTGGGTTCTTTTCATCACTGATGATGAAAGAGAGCTGGGACTCATGGTATAACCTTTTATTTTCTCCACCAAAGACTGGGATAGTGGCATAGGAAAGGTCCATTTGCAGGGTTCCTCCTAGTCTTTTCATCCATGACCTAGACAGTAAGCACCCAAACTTGGGCGGGATATCAGCAACTACTACATCCATGACCATGGTTTTCATTGGGGCTGAGGATAGATAAACATCAAGATCTTTTATCAACCCGAGGCATTTCACCTTCCTAGATTCGAAGGAGAACAAATCATGGTAACTGCGGGTGATCTCTAATCCTAATCCATGCATGACTATTTTGGACATCAGGTTATGGGAAGCACCTGAATCTAGGAGGCAATTGTGCAAGGTCTTTTCATGGATATTTAAAGAGATATAAAAAGGAGGGCATCTTTCATCCCTGTCTTCAATCATAGGGCCCAAGACAATGTTTGGCTTATCATCAGACAGATTTATGGTATCAGAAGAAAAAGAAACAGATTTGTGATCAAGGGTTTTACAAATATCTTTTTGGAAAACTTCATTCTTCATCAATTCGACAAGGGGTACTAGAATATTAAGCTTTTGAATCTCTGTTTCTAAATTGAATGAAGAAGAAATTTTTTTAGGTTCAGAAGAATGAGCTCTTACCATTGGCTGGGACTGGGGTGCTTTCTGAACATCTTTAGCTGGCTGCTTTGCAGGAGCAGCAGTCTTCTTCGGAGGAGCTAGAGTACTCTGTTTTTCGGTAGGATTTTTTGATCTCAGATTATACCCTGTCTGTTCATCAGCCTGTAACACACACTGATCTTCATAGAGCTGGTTCAACTGCTGATCGAACAATGACCCTTCATAGTCAGACTCTGTCAGAAAAATCTGCTCATCTCCATCCTCAACACAATGGATATCTTCCTCTAACTCTTGGACTTCATCTTCATCTTCCTCATCAAGGATAGCATTCTGGAATGGTGCTCTGATCCTCTGTTCATCAGTAGGATTCTTCTCTCTCTGCATAAGCTGAACCTGCTGGTTGTTTATCCTCCAACTTTGATTCTGATTTTGGTTTCGGTTCGGGTAGTCACTTTGATTTCTACCCTTGGCAGGAGATTTACCATCAAGCTTGATTTTTGACATTTCATATGTCAAGGTTTCAAGCATCTTTGCTAGCTTGTCAACTTTTTGATTAGAATTTGAGGAAGTAGAAGCCTCTTCACTTCTTTTCTTCCTATCAGTATTCCCCTTTAATTTTTTAGAGGCTAGCAAGTTAGATTCAACTTTGATAGTAGCTTCTGGCATAGCTGAAAGAGTTTCAGGCTCTCTTTCTCTCAATAATAAATAGAATTGATAATCGAAAGCTCCGGAATAAGTAATCTGAGCAGAGGTCTCAGAGAGTTTGATGACTTCTGGGATCCTATCATACAACTTATTAAACCTTTTAGAAAAGTCAGATATGGACTCACTATTTTTCCGCTTGAGATTTCCAAACTCAGTAATATAATGTAGATAATCTTTCCGGTCACCCCACTCTTTCAAGAAGGCATCATCAAGTGCTGTGATGTCTCCTATAGAGGCAGCAGGTATCTTTTTGAACCACTTCCAGGCTTCACCATCCAAGCTCTGTACGAAGATCCTCATCCAAACATCTTCTGCTTCGATGTTTATGTTTTCAGCATAAGCATAAAATGTTTCAAGATGCTCTTCTGCTGTGCACTCTCCTGTCCCAAAAAATTTAGGCATATATTTCTGATAATCATTAGTAGGCATCTGGGTCAGTGGATGGGGCAGCTGTAAAGGTGCATATCTAGCAATTAAGATCTGCTCCATCTTGGTGAGACCTCCTCCCACTCCAGCCATGGTGACCGTGGTATTAGGTACAGCAGAGAAAGTGACAGCAGTCGAGCTTACAAAGGTAGGGGAGGGTGCAGCCAAAGGTAAAAGTGGGACAAAGGGTTATCAGATTTACCTTCTTGTATAGCTTGACCTTTGATTTTCTTCTCCTTCTTCAAAATCTGATTTGGATTTGATACCGGAGACACCGGGGGTCCTTGTGGATTTGCTCTGGTACTGGATCTCTTCGGAGCCAGAATGATGTTGTGGAGTCGCCAGATAGAAGATATATAACCAGTGAAGTGTCTAATCCTTGTCTATCATCAAGGAATAGATCTGTGTCGTCTCCCAGGAAGTTCAGCTTCTCAACTCGCTCCCCGGCAACGACGCCAATTTGTTACCACTCCAGGAAACTACTTAGTGGTTATGGATAAGTATGCCTGGTAACTTAAGAAATTATAATAATCGAAGTGTGGATCAATGGGGTAACTGAGAAGACTAAGCAGTAAGACAACATGCCATGCCTCTAAATAAGCCAGTGCTTCAAGAAATTAAATATCAGCTACAGTAAATAATCAAGGTATGAAGAAAGACATTCAAGATAACCAAATACAGAGCTGTAGGGTCATACAAGAATATAAAGAAGATCTAATTCATCCATGAGCTGTATCAGAATATGACAGTTCTGAACAACTGAACTGAATAGAATCAAATATAGAATAATGGAAAATGTGGACAGACTGATATCTAATGACCAAAGAAAACTGTGATTCATATAGCAAGAAAGTGTCAAGTACATAGCCCAAAATGTATCCGAACTTGAACCCTCTCTCAGTCTGAGTTCTTAGGCTTTATAGCCTTTACAAACAGTCTTTAGATCCTCAAAACATGGATCTATTAAGCTAAAAATAGTAACTAGAACAGAAATTGCAAAATGATAGGGAATGATCCCTCATCATAAGGAAATTTTAAGATGCTGGTCCCATTCTCATGCTGATAGTTGGTGAAGTGGATCTAAGCCTCCCAAGGCTTCCGGGATCGATTTGATATAGATAAAAATCAATATTGATGATGCGGCAATTGATTCCTGAAATATTGCCTTTCAAAGTAAACTCTAAAGAAGAGATCCTGAAATTAAAACTATATCTAAACCAATTCTTCGACAGCTGCTCTGTTTGAAAGATATCTAGAAATCTGGATGTAATCTTTTCATCAATCAACTGCCATGTAGAATTTGTTACCTGAAATTCTGGAAAGTTGGGATACTCTGCCCTTCAGATCTGGGATAAACTGCCACTTGTCTTTCAAAAAGTTCCTAGAATTTCTCTTTGAATTCCTTAACTTTTTGGAAGTTCCTTTGACTCGTGCTAATGCTGCACCCATAATTATACTCGAGGCATTTGCATCTTGATATGTTCTTAATTATAGCATCTGCAAACATCATATGCGTACATCTGGTCTCTAGGTTATTGATCTAGCATCTGAAACTGATAATAGGCGCGGTTTGATGTGTCGACCTGGCTTGTGACTTCATCCATGGCTTGAATCAAGACAACGATTAGAGGCCAGATATCTTCGATCAATCATATTTTCCATAATGCAAAGACTTTCACCACGCCCAGGACACCTGCAGTCGGTCTTGGGGTTTGACTCAGCAGGGGTTTTATTTATATATCAATTTATGAATTGATATGTGGACTGGAATTTGATGATTGATATGTAGCTTGACATTTGGCACATCCAAGACTCACAGAAATAAAAATTTTAACACATTCTATCACCCAAAATGACGATGCGCTTTTTGGGAGATAACAATCCCGTAATTCTGAAAGGAAGGATCGTTAGTAACTCTGTAAAGACCTAAATCCCGTAATTCTGAAAGGAAGGATCATTGGTAACTCCGTAAAGACCTAAATCTTGTAATTCCGAAAGGAAGGATCATGTTGATGTTTTGATGATGTTGATGTTTTGATGATAATGATGTTTTTATGATGATGATGACGTAATGATCGAAAGATCAATGTATGATGATGATGATGTACTGATCGAAAGATCAGAGTATGATGATGATTATGATGTACTGATCGAAAGATTAGAGTGTGATGATGATGATGTACTGATCAAAATATTAGAGCATGATGATGATGTACTGATCGAAAGATCAGAGTATGACGATGATGATGTACTGATCGAAATATCAGAGTATGATGATGATAAAGTACTAATCAAATGATCAGTATGTGATGATAATGACGTACTGATCAAAAGATCAGAATATCACGATGATGATGATGTTTGAGAATTGAAGTATGATTATGGTGCTGATCACGATGTTACCAATCAGGTTGCTGATCGAAAGAACAAAATGCTGAAGAAGTTGTTGCTGATCGAAAGATCAAAGTGCTGAAGATGTTGCTAATCGAAATGTTTAAGATGTTGTTGCTGATCGAAAGATCAAAGTGCTGAAGATGTTGCTGATAAAAATGCTGAAGAAATTGTTGTTGATCGAAAGGTCAAAATGCTGAAGATGTTGCTGATCGAAAGGTTAAAGTGCTGAAGATGTTGCTGCTGATTGAAAGGTCTAAGTGCTGAAGATGTTGCTGTTCGAAAGGTCAAAGTGCTGAAGATGTTGCTGAAGATGTTGCTGAAGGTGTTGCTGATCAAAAGGTCAAAGTGTTGAAGATGTTGTTGATCTAAAGGTCAAAATATGCTGATGCTGATCAAAGAGTTGCTGTCGTTGAAAATTGAAGACGAAGACTATATGATGTTGAAAAGCTTCCAATGATTTATAGATGTGTTACCCTGATGATGTTGATGATGTTCTCTCCTACTATTGTTGTTGTTGTTGTTGTAGAATACCCTTCTTGTTAAGGGGGAGTGTTGAAATATTGTAACTTCGAAGAATATTCTATATGTATCTTTTGTGGTCCCCGATGGTCCTACCGGGACAACCACTTGTATTATCTTGTACCCCGATGCTTCTAATTAGAAGAACTAATAAGTGTCATGAGGTTGTCCCCTCTAATTGTAAAGGTGGGTCATTAGCACCCCAGTGTGGTTACTTGAGCCTACATATGTAACTCGAGCCTACATGATTAACTCAATCCTACATGTTAGATGAGTTAATTGAAGTGAATGGATGAATATAAATAGAGGTGTAGCTCTCCTCATTTGAGACACACACTCTCACTTGTGTAGCGCATTAGTGGAGAAGAGAAGTAGCTGGAGAAGGAGAAGGATCAAGATTTGATCTCCTTACTAGTTTTATCTTTTATCTTTTTGGGACATCTATATTGAGGAAGATTTTGCTGGGTTTTTCCCTTTAGGGTTTTCCCTTGATAAATCTTTGTGTTCCTTTTGTATGGTTGTGGTTGTCTATCTTTCAGTGATCCTGTTTATATGCTTTTGTTATAAAAATGAAATGAAATACTGATGTCTTAACTAAGCATATGAAAATTTAACATTTTTTTGGGATGAGCGAGCCCAGGCATCCTTTGATGCACTCAAGCGAGCCCTAGCATTGACCCCGGTGATTAGTCCCCCCATACTATAGCCGTGATTTTCTACTTTATGTGGCCACGTCCATGGAGATGATTGGTATGGTTTTGGTTCAAAAGGATGAGGAGCTCCAAGCGCATCTCATATACTATCTGAGCCAAAACCTTATTGATGTAAAGATTCATTATTCTCATGTCGAGAAGCTTGCTTTAGCTACTGTACATGCGGTTCAACGGTTGAGACATCATATTCTCCTTTGCTAGACCTTGGTTGTAGCCCATGTCAATCCGTTTCAATTCATACTCAATCAAAGGATGATTGGGGAAAAATATAATAAATGGATTGTCATTATGCAAGAATTCAATCTCAAATTTGTTTCAGCAAAATCGAAGAAGTATTTAATTTTTGCAGAGCTTATATCGGATTTCCTGAGCAAGGCCGAGGAGTTGGTTTGTGAAGATACGTTTGTCGATGAACACATCTTCTTAATCTCAACTTTAGTCCCATGGTATGGGGATATCATAATGTATTTACAAACATTGAAGATGCCTACTCACCTCTCATGGGATGAAAGACGACGATTACGTAATGTGTCTAAAAACTACCTCATAGTGGACAACACTTTGTACCGCTGTGGGGTAGATTCCATTTTAGGAAGTTGTTTAACTCATGAAGAGGATGAGGTAGTGATGAATGATTTCCACAGAGGGGCGTGTGGTGGTCATTTATCTGGGCTTTCTACAGCTCAAAATATCTTAAGAGCGGTTTATTTCTGGCCGTCAATCTTTAAGGATTGTGTAGATGCAGTCAAGAGATGCCACCCCTACCAGGTGTTTGCACATAATATGCACTCAAAACCTGCCTCGTTACATCCCATTATCACCATCGGTCCCTTCACCAAGTGGGGGATTGATTTTATTGATTGCAACCCAGCTTTGGCTGGGGGGCATCATCATATCATAGTGGATGTTGACTACTTCATGAAATGGTCTGAGGCTATGCCTACAGTTAAATTTGATGGTGAGATAGCCGTCCACTTTGTATTCAGCCAGATTATTACTCAGTTTGAAATTTCGAAATAGCTAGTCACTGACCATGGCTCACACTTTCAGAATCGTATGATGGAAGAGTTGGAATCAAAGTTAGGGTACAAGTAAGAAAATTCCTCCTCTTACTACCCTCAAGCAAATGGATAGGTAGAAGCAGTGAATAAATCATTCAAATCCATTCTCCAATGAACCATCGCACAAAGAAAGAATAATTGGCACATCATGTTATATCCTGCTTTGTGGGCATTTAGAACCGTTGTTAAGACTGCCACGGGTTTTTCTCCATATCAACTTGTACATGGAGTGGAGTTGATATTGTCGGTTGAATGCGAGATTCCTTCTTTGAAGCTAGCTGTAGAACTCTTACTATACACTTCACCATTGGAGGAGCATTTGGTCCACCTTGAGCAACTTGATGAGAAGCGTTTGGATGCCTTGGTGGCTCTAGAAGTCAGTAAATGTTGCGTAAAGGTCCAGTATGATAAGTCTATCTATCCAAGGAGGTTTAGTGAGGGAGACTTGGTCTTGTTGTGGGATCAACCGAAAGAACCCTTGGGGGCAGGAAAATTTAATCCCATGTGGCGAGGTCCTTATGTGGTAAAATGTGTGTTAGAGAAGGGTGCTTATGAGTTAGTGGATTACAAGGGAACGGCCTTGGCGGAGCCTAGAAATGGGCTATATCTCAAGAAGTACTATGCATGATGTTCAACCAAGTCTAGTTATTGTATATTATTGTACAATTTTGCATAGTTAGGTCTTTTTCTTATAGTGATCGGGTTTGTGATTAGTTTTCGTTTCTTTTGGCAGATGTCAAGGGAATCTTCCACCTGCATAGGATTCGTAGATGGTGTGAGCTGTCACACTCAACACTCAGCCTCTGCTGCTTGGGTGATTTATACTCCTATGGGTTAGGTACTGTCTTCAAAAGGCATATGTCTGTGGCCATCTTCCAACAATGTTGCCGAATATAGTGCCGTTATTAAGCTTCTACGGGATGCCATTTCACATGGCGTTCTCTCTCTTCAGGTACATCTTGATTCGGAGTTAGTAGTGTCACAAATTAATGGTTTGTACCATGTTAGATATCTGATGTTATTAAGAAGATTCTGGCATGTGATATTATTAGAACGACAATTTGACAATATAACATACATTCACATTCCAAGAATTAATAATCAAGTTGCTGACTCATATGCTAACTACGTGTTAGATTGGCATTTGTTTCATACACAATAAATTCATCACAAACACAATTTTTACACATGTAAATAAATAAACCGATCACCATAAAAAAAATTATATAACATCCAAAATGTGGTAATACATAGTGTCATGATACAAAAATGAGGCTCTCGAGCCACCAACATATAATACATGATAGTACAAAATGTATAGACTCCCAGGTATCTAATCTTGTGGAGGAGAAGGGGGCCTGTGATCATGAAAGGTCACTACGGCTCTAGCTAGCCATCGAAATAATCACACCCATGCTCATGGTACACCCACCACCTGGAATTGCATAGCCTCAGGCGAGGCCTAGACTTGCGCCATGGGAACCCTATGTGTCAGCCTCACAAAATTGGTATGAATGCTCTGGAGCGTCCTCTCCGCATCCACACCCGTGATATCATCTCCTCTTCCCCTCCGTCTATGACGAGGGAAGCCTTCTGGCTGCCGTGGTCCCACATCTGCATAGAAATGGTAGATGTCACTATGTATTGTCACTCAAAAATATGTCTTTTGATTCCATATAATCAGAAAACACAAAAAAATTAAAATAACTCAATTTAAAAAAAAAAAAGAGAGAGGGTCGAGATTCTTTACCTATATCGCCATATGCTGATCCTGGTGGTAGAGGCATGTCCAGGTCCCCCTGAAAATCTATCCCTGCATAGGGGTAGTCATCTATGGTAACTATCTGTCGTCGCCACCACGGAAAGAAGTTAGCTGGATAGGGGTTGGACACCCTACCTCCCCCCAGTCTGCGCATCGCATCTTCCCAACGTTGTTGGGACGGATCTTGAACCCCGTGAAGAGGAATGTCAACTCTGGGGCTCAATCCTGGAACACGCTCGAAGTAAAACGTGCTCAATATACTACTGAAACCAAAGTTTTGCACTTTTCCTACCTTACACTTACTGAGGTAATGTTTCATGTTGATCAGTAGTGTAGTGCTCCAGTCATAAATCGTGGGCCTCATGCACTCCACTGCATAGAACATCAGAGGTCGCGAGGCCTGGTGGAGTGATTCCAAGCCTGCTATCCTACCCAATGTCAATAGTATGGCCTTTAGGCCCAGCACCTGTATAGCGTTGGTAGGGACCTGAATCCCCACCTTCTCTGTGTCTGGATAGCAGTACACCACCATGTACTCATCGATAGTTAGGCCACCTGCTCACCCACCACGAGAACAAATGTTCACTACCTCCCCCCATAGAAAAGCTCAGTAATGAAGTATATGTCCTCCACCTCTATAGTGAGGGACATCACATCTATCTAGAAGGACTCAGAGTCTGGATCCCAGTAATCCACCAGCATCTACAATAGTCTTGGTTTGGATCTCAAGCCACCAATACACCAAAACTTATAGAGTCCACATGCATGTAGAGCTTGTTGAGCCATTAGATCGGCCCTTACTACCTCCTCTACCTCACCATGTTCACGCTCTCTCCACTCTAGGACCATCCTACACAAGAAATTGCAAATTTGCCCATTATATTACTTAAAAAACCTTATGCGCGGCCTCATACGTGATTGTTTGCAAAACAACTGCGTATGTACGCGACTATGGGGGCATTTTCTACGTATATCCAGCCCTATACGTGGAAAAACCCTCGATTTCCCTGTGGGCCGCACCACCCTTTTTAGTTTGGCCTAGAAAACTCAAATGACCATGGAATTGGATAAAAATTGCATCAAAATGGAATAGAAGAGCATGGGTAAGTACTTGGAGGAAACGGTAGTATATTCCGCCGGCTAGATCTCTTGGAATTCGCTGTCGAAAATATGAGCTCAATTGGGTAAAATTTTCAAATGTTTTATAATATTTTGAATTGTTTACTATTTATAGAAATTTTTTAAATTTTTGAAAATTTTTACCCCCTTTCCTATAGTTTCGACAATTTCTAATCATTTTGGACCTTTTTTTGACCTAACTCATGATGTAGGAGGCCCTTTTTCAGTGCCATTTCAGTCATTGGATTGACCCGTTCGTGTCGATCTCAAGTATCATGTCTTAACTGGCATATAGGTTAGGTTTCATCATCGTTTGCATTTTGCATGACCTTATGACCATTTAAACATGACCTTAGGTACAAACCCACTCTATTATGTCACAGAACCTTCTTGCTATTTTAGAAGTGCCATGATATGAGTGGTAGAGCTTCACCTTACATGGGTACCCTAGTTAGTGCCTTATTTGCATTTGGTGCCCATGCTGACATTTTCTCCTTTAGGGTGTGGGAGTCTGTTGTATAGTACTGCCATGACATTTCGCAAGAGCCTCATACTCCTCTTGATCTTTTGCTGGCCTATTTCCCTCAGGACTCCCTCATGTCAAGTTGTCAATGCATTATCATGAGCTTTTCCTACCTTATTGAGCTTTATGCCAACTTCCCTGACATTGCATTTCAGCCATATAGCTCGAGCTTGTCTCATATCTAGCCATGCAGAGCCATTTTTTATATCCTTTTCAGCTTGATTCCCTTTTTACCGGGAGGGGATTTTCCCCTGAGTGTCGATATCCTACACATGTATCCTTGCATTGAGCATAGATATGTTCCACTGCTTGGAACTAGTTTGTTTTCCCTTATGACACTCATCTCCTTCTAGTCTATAACTATAAAGCAATTTTATTCTTTTTCAAGCCTTTTAAATATTTGAAAAGGTCCAAAAAAAATCAGAAAACCAAAAAGCCAGACAAGGAAAGATGTTATCTTTGGCAGCTATCGAGTTGTGTCGCCTTCAAATAGAGCAATGTATATCACATCCATTGGTTGGGTTTATAGTTTGACTTTAGGATCTGTACTCATTTATCTGAGTTTATCTCCACTGACTGGTTAAGCTTCCAATCCCCATGGAACCTCTGTCGATGCCTCATGTGTCACAGAGATGTCCCAGTTTGTATATCGAGTCTATGCTGCCTTTATTCAGTCACCATATGCTGTTATGCTCTTGTTCGAAGAAAGTTGAAGCCTGAGTTAGGCATTCCTCAGTTATCTTGACTCTGCATGTCGGCCATTCCCGGTACAGTTAATGGTTCATGCACCTTATGATTGAGTCCTTCCACATTATACAGCTTTTCTGAGTACCTCGTGTTGGATGATGGGGGATGCCTTAATGCCCTCCTTCCAGTGGATTTCATCCCATCGACATTAGATCATTTATTCTGGGATTGGAATCTAGAGTCAGTTTGAGTGCCTTGAGACTTGCAGTCATTAGTGGCAGGTTCTCTCGCCATCGACAGTCTTTGGGAATACATAAATTTCCCTTGATCGATGGATCCTCTCAAGTGTTCGACCTCAACACATTTATTCACACTTGTTATTTTTCACTCTAGTACCTTGATTCCCATTTTCATTATCGATGGGTGATCTCGCGTCTGTTAACGGTATACATTAATGACCAATAATCAGACGATGGACTACTATGTTCGACCTCGACACCTCTATTCGCATAGTAGGAAATATACTCGTAGCGATTTGTGTAGAAGACTTTCTAGTTTGGTGGCATCTCTTATATGCTACCTCCTTGATCGTGCCAGTGTTCATGAGATTTCAGCTCTCGTGACTTGATTCGAGTATAGGTCAGACATTTCTAGCCACTATGAAGATCTTGATCTGTTATATATCTTCAGCCATTATGAAGATAATGGTCCTTTGTATATCTTCATCATGGAGATTTTTATCTATGTATATTGTACATGGAAATGACCACTCATGTGATATCTTGTATCGTGCCTATTCATGGCCATTGTACTCTTATGTATCCGGGACTGCTATATGTATTTGCAGTTATGTGTAGAGTTGTATCATTGTACTATGCTGATTGGGTGGTTGGTATTCTATTTGGGATTCTTCATTACTCCTCTTCTAGGATGGACTTATAATGTATTTCAGCCATCATATGACCCCTCTGACCTCACACATTAGGGGGCATCTGTTATAGATGATTTTACCACTCCAGGTGAATCACCCTTTGTATGGCCTTCCCTTGTCCCTCTGCAGACTCCTTAGACCCCGTGGACCATTTTTTGTCCTTTGATGTTTCCTTGACCATCCCTAAAAACATGTGAAAAATGATACACGTGACTTTTAAACCCTTAATCGCATATATATACGCGGGTTTGACCCCTAAAACCGCATACATCGGGATGTGTACAAAATCCAAATCCTTTTGGAGTTTTCCTTGACATGGATCTGACTCACTTGACTCCTAGCCTTCCCTATGCCTTGAGATCGCTTGGATTCGACCTTTCATTACCCCTTTGAAAAGCTATATAAGGAACTCTATGGTACATTGAAGGCATATGAGAGAATTGAGAGCAAAGAAACTATATTCCATTGTTGTCGGAACTTCTGCTTGAGTTTGCATCCCTTTGTCCCTTGGATCACTTTTGTGTTCTTCCCAAGCTTGCCTTTTTCTTGTGAGCTTGCTATCAAGAGATGGAGGATTGAGGTGGTGGAGGCCCCAGTGGGGGATTCAGTTTCTCCGATTCGTAGACGTGCCGACATAGGTTGTATCTATTGTAATCTCTTATTCATATTAATAGAAATATATTTTCCTGTCCAATAATGTGTGTTTGAATGAATATTTTATCCATGGGATGATTTCAAATGCTTATACATTGTTGATTATATATGCTAGAATAGATCTAACACCATGATATATAGTATGCTTGTATTGTTTACTTGTTGTTGAGGAAGTAATTTATCAATTCAAGATGGAGTTGGAAAGCTCAATGGGGATCTACTTCAACCGTCTGGAATAAGGTACGAGGTCTGATCCTTTAGTGTTAGACATTTACTTTCTATTTCATATTGGAAAGGATTGATTTTTGGATTCAAGCTGTCTATTGTGGTACCCATAGGAATTTCTCTCCATAACAGGCATCAGCCCTTATATCTGATCAAGTGGGAATACATCCCTCAATCACATCAGAATGGCCCTGCACTTATATCTGATCATGTGAGACTACATCCCACAGTCATATCAAAATCGCCCTTAGTCCTAGACTGAGTATTCCTGGTAACTGACCAGGCACCTCCATGCAGAGAATGGAAATCAGTGCTTATATCTGATCATGTAGGAACCAATCCTACAGTCACATCAGAATGGCTTAGCACTCATATCTGACATGGAAGGAACCAATCCTCTCACCATGATAGAATGGCTCATCCCTTACATCTAACCATAGAAGGAACCAATCCTCTCACCATGTCAGAATGGCTCATAGACTCATCACTTCCCCTTGGAGGGAACCGTGATTTGGAGAACACCAAGCTTCTCCATGAAGTACTCAAAATTCACTCTGTCCAATGGCTTCATCAACACATCAACTATCTATTCGTCCATTGCATCATACTAGAGCTTCACTGCTCCTTACTGCACCATATCCCTGATATAGTGATACTTGACCTCAATATGCTTCGACTTGTCATGGAACACTAGGTTCTCCGACAACTTCTCACAACTCTGGTTGTCGCAATATATACAAGTAGCATCTAACTGGTGTTAACACCCAAAAATGGTTAACTACCTCATCTACCCCATTTCATGGCTCATTCGTCCATTTGCCTACCATATTTCCCTGAAAATCCCACTAAAATGC